>APFE031115935.1:318994-353806 GCA_000404065.3 Pinus taeda
TTGATTTTTCATTATGTTCCTTTCAATGTTACAATACATATTTATACATGCTGAAGTATCCAATACCATGGACCGAAAAACCGTCACGTCCAATACATGGACCAAAAACCATCGATCCAATACCATGGACCGAAAACCATCGCGTCCAAAAAACATGTGCGAAAATCATGCACAAAACCATAGGTGGGTCCGCCCAACCTAACATAGGGTCCAAAACCGACCCCAGACCCCATAAAGTGGGGTTACGGGTACCCCTCAAACCCACTGTTAACTATGTGGAAAGAATATAACACAACCCAACATTGTTGAGGCTTGGGGAACCCTTCAAAAGCTGAAGCTATCAAAGATCTTCTGAAAATAGAAACTCCCAAGATCCTCATGCTTCAAGAGACTAAGGTTGAAGGGGAAACCCTTCTTGAGATCAACAAATTAAAACGGGGAAAAAATGTAGGAAAGGCCATTAGTGCAAGAGGTTCCTCTGGTGGCCTAGCAACATTGTGGTCGGAGGACAAGTATCAATTAGAAAGCTCCTTTGAGACCCAACATTGGATATTCACCAAACTTCGGAACCTCTCTAGTAAGATCTCCATCTCTCTCTTCAACCTTTATGTTCCAGTCCACCTTATAGAGAAGAAAGAATGATGGCAGACATTGTTTGATTGCTTAGACATTTACTCCCCTCAGGATATAATAGTGGCTAGAGATCTCAACCTCCTCATTGATCCAAAAGAAAAGAGAGGTGGCAATAGTGGCAGGGACAAAATTCTTACATTAGTAGAGGAGATAATACTTCATTGGGATCTTCTTGACTTCAAACCGAAGAAATGTATTTACACCTGGACAAACAATAGAGCTGGGGAAAAACACCTCTCTGCTCTCCTAGATCGTTTCCTAGCGCAGAGCTCTTTGTTGTTAGGAAAAAGACTGATCTCCTTGAAAATTCTCCCAAAGCTAGCCTCAGATCACAAACCTCTTCTCTTATAGCTAGAAGAGCAAGAAAATTTGGGCACTATCCCCTTTAGATTCAACACACTTTGGTCAGGGAAAGAAGGGTTCATGGAAACTATTCTAGAGGCATGCTCCATACCTGTGATAGGATCTCCCAGCTTCGTGTGGGAGTAGAAACTAAAAATAACCAAGAGAGCTCTGAAAAATGGATTAAAGAACCCTCAAATTCTCCTACCAGCAATAGAAAGGAGATAGTTCATTTTTTATCAGATCTGCAAATGGATTTGGAAAGTAAGGAGAACTCTACTTTAGATTTAGAAAAAGAACAAGCTGCCCAAATCAAATCATTTCGCGCTTTTTGCCATGAAGAAGAGAATTGGAGACTTAAGTCTCGTAGCCTGTGGCTTAAAGCTAGAGATCGAAATACCTCTTTCTTCCATAGGCAATATAGAGCCCGACTATCTCGAAATCATATCTCTGAAATCACTTGCTCAAATGGGACTGTGCTCAAAGGTCAAGAACAACTAAAAAAGGAAGCAGAAGATCATTTCTAGAATTTGTATAAAGAGGATGGGAATGGGAGTGAAGAAGTCATATCTGAATTTCACTCCCACATTCCATCTTTGGTAAGTAAGGAGGACAACACTAGTCTTACGAAACCTTTCTCTAAGGAAGAAATCTATAAAGTAATATGGTCCATGGAACCAGACAAGGCACCAGGATGTGACGACTTCTCAATTCATTTTTATAGAATTTGCTGGGAAATAATAAAAAGTGATCTTCTGAGGATGATTAAAGATTTTCATCAAAAGCCAAAGTGGGAGGCAGTACTAAATCTACCTTCCTTGCATTAATACCAAAAGAAGTGAATTTGGGCACTTTTGATAGGTTTAGGCCAATCTCACTCTGCAATGCATCATACAAAATCTTGACAAAATTGCTGGCAATCAGAATCAAGCCACTTCTTGGGAAACTCATTTCTCTCACCCAAGGAGGCTTTGTCAAAGGGAGACATATATTGGACAATGTAATATAGGTGCAAGAAGTCATACATTCCAGTTATCTTCGACAAGAGCAAGGTATGCTCATAAATTTAGACATGGCAAATACATTCGACTATGTAAATCTTCCTTTCTTGTACAAAGTCCTCCTTTCCTTTGGTTTCAACTCTAACTTTGTCAATTTGATTAAAGCTTGTACTGAAAAGTGATGGATAGCTCCTTTAGTTAATGGCAGACCAACAAACTATTTCCAAGCCTCGAAGGGAATAAGGCAAGGCTACCCCCTCTCCCCTTTCTTGTTCATTCTGATGGAAGACTTGTTAAGTCGAAAACTGATAGCTGAAAAGAAAGTAGGGATAGCTCCAGGAGTCAGGTTGACGAAAGGGCTAAAGCCTCTCAATCACGCACTATTTGCAGATGATACTCTTCTTTTGGGTTGAGGCTCCATCAAGATAGCCAAATTTTACAGTGGAATTCTTCAAAAATTTTGCAGCATATCAGGAGCTCTTATAAATAAAAGGAAAAGTGCAATATACGGGTGGAATGTGGATTAACAAGCAATTCAGAGAATAGCCCTCTCCTTAGGCTTTGTGGGATTCACTTCTTGCGATAAAATAAAATATCTTGGGTTACTAATAACCTCGGGCCCTAACAAATTATCACTATGGAAAGAGGTAATAAGAAAATTAAGTCCAAGATTACAGCTTGGGGAGGTCAATGGATCGCCAATGCTAGAAAACTCATCCTTATAAAATCTGTTTTGTCCTCCCTGCCTATTTATCAGGCTTCCTTTCTTCTGGCTCCAAAGAAGATCACAAAATAGATCTCCAGACTTATCAGGGATTTTTTGTGGAGAGGAGGAAGAGGAAACCAAAGAAAATTCCACCTAGTGAATTGGGATATAGTTAAACGCCCCATCTCTAAAGGAGGCCAGCAAATAAGAGACCCAAACCTTGCCAATCTGTCTCTTGGAGGAAAAATACTTTGGACTCTTTCTCAAACAGCAAACACCCTGTCAGTGAAGTCATAAATAAAAAATATCTAAAAGGCTCATTGCTAAGGAACATTTAGATAGATAACAAAATCAAAGGGTTGTCGATATGGCATCTCTACTGTCGTGGGATATAGTTCCTCCAAAAGCACTTGTATTGCATTGCTGGCAATGGAAAAAACACAATGCTGTGGCAAGACAACAAAATGGGACAACCACCTTTGAGCAAATATGAAGCAATCAAATAAATCAGGGGCTGGCTCATTCAGCAAGGATTCCTCACCCTGGCAGATATCTCGACATAGGACAACTATGAAAAATGGGAAAATTAGGAAATCCCATGAGTTCCAGATCAAATGCGTAGTCGAAAGACCCTCTTGGAAGAAGCGTTAACGGGACTGGCACTGGTTCACATGCATTTGATGGATAGATGGGGATGGGGAAAGACTAGAATCTACAACGCAAGGCATGGATTTGCCTCTCTTCAACCATAGAAAGCTTCGAGCCATATTGCATCTGTGTGGAAACAAGTTTGGGGCCCTCTCGGTCTCCCCAAAATAAATTTCTTCATCAGGGTTTTAATGCATGGGAAAGTGCTAATTGGTGACAATATGACTGAAAGAGGTATTCATGGGCCACATCGGTGTTCTCTCTGCTGCAAAGCCCAGAAAACCATGGAACATGTGTTTGTGGATTTCTCTTTTGTACAAGAAGTTTGGGATTGCATCCTTCAAGGCCTCAATGTCTCTGCCCCATCACAAGTAAAAGTAGCCAACCATTTTAGCACCTAGAGAATGCGTTATCCTCACATGACCCAAAGAAAGACAACATGGAATGGAATCTGGAAAGCAGTACCTAAATACATCTGTTAGAAAATATGGCTCGCTAGAAACGACTAGATATTCAACAACATTCCGAACTCCCCTTTGAAGGTGGCAGCAAAAGCAAAAACATTACTCCTCGAGATTGTGGCCAATCATCCCCTTAAAAATGATAACATGCTTCTCCCGGAAGAAAAAAAAATGGATAGGAACTTATATATTTACAGGATAAACAACACCACTTGCCCTAGTAAAACTCTTGTATGGAGACTATGAGAAGGGGATGCAAATTTTCAAGCTTGGTGGAGGAAACAGGGTAAAACAACAATCTTTTTTGATGGTGCCTCCAAAGGCAATCCAGAGACAATAGGAGTAGGCAGAGTGATCTACTCCCTAGAGGGTATTTGTGAAGATAGCTTCAGCTAGGGACTCGGACAGAGAACCAACAACTAGGCATAAATCCTTGGGCTGCTAAAAGCCTGTCATATAGCATGTGAAAAAGGCATTAAGGAAATAAAAGCCTTCGTGGACTCAGAAATTTTGATAAAGATATTGAATTTGGAGGACCACTTCAGCAATTTGACACTCAACAAGACACTTCAAAGGCTGAGATACATGCTCCAAGGCTTCCCTTCCTATCTCCTTTTCCATATTCTACGTGGCTCAAATAAGGAATCAGACGCAAAAGAAAACTTGGCATGCCTCCTGCCACAAGGATCCTTAAGCAAGAATGATGAAGAACCTACATGGAACCCGATCCCGTAATCTAGAGTAAATCTACACCTATGTAAGAAAAAGGAGAGCTGCAACTAAAAGGAATTATGAATATTGTAATGATGGTTGTTTTGGTTTCGTCCCGACCAGTTTCAAATAATTAATATAACCGTTATAGTTAAAAAAACAATTCCCAATGCCGATAGCTGCTATGTGGAATAGTACCCACACTCTCCAGTGCTGGTGCAACAACATCCTGCAGGTGAATAGTGGTTTGGGATGTTACAGAAATCGTTGGCGACAACACTCTTGGTGTAACAACAGACCTTTGTGTTAACATGTAGTGTAACATCATCTTGTAACAACATTCAATGTGTAACAACAACCTGTAACAACATACAGGGTGTAATAATGAACTGCTCTACCTTGCTGTGTAGTTAATCAATGATGTCTTTCTACTCCATAACCTTGTTCTTGCAAGAAACACCTAAAAAGGAGAAGAGCTTCCCAAAATACTCCTCTAATGCTCACCCCAATTAGCCACAAAAAGGAATAAAGTATTGTATTATTCAGTAAAATACTGCAAAATAACATGACAGTAGAATACGTTATAAAAGTGAGAAAAAGGGGGATTAATCATGTAAATTTCATAGGCCTGGAGGATAAAAGGATCAAAACCGGGGAAAGAGGGTGCATAAAATAGCTAAAAAGACACACCCAACATATCCCCACGACTGAAGCAACTACATGTCCCCGTGCAGAATCTCAGCTTCTCTTGCTATACACCCGATGCAAGTCTGTAAAATTATAAGCAACAATAGTGTCTTCACTTGGAGCTCTGTACCCTTGAATGGCCATCAACTGACATGGACAAGATTCTTCTTCATAATCACATAGGTGGTATTCTGACTGATACTCTTCTACTGGCAACCAAATCAAAGGAAATTTAAATCTGAGCCCAATCTAGAATGCCCCCAATGTTTGCATGAACCGAGCATACTCAGGCACCCATGTAGCAATAGCCACAAATTTATGTATTCAAAAGGATCCCCTTCTTGCAACTCATCACTATAGGCCTCAGTGCATTTAAGACATCCTGCTACCGCTTGAATTTTCATATGTGCATGAAGATTGAGGTAGATCCTCACAATCCTTTTCCTATATACGACTGACTGTTCCCTAACTTCTGGAGTGCTCAGGAATAGCTTAAACTCATGCCTGAGTTCATAAACCATCTTGAGTTTGGCTCTGGCCCACAATGTTGTTCTTTCTTAGTTAGCTTCTGCTAATTTAATGATCAGATGCCACTCAATCTGGTTCCTCATAAATAAAAGGAAGGTCCGCAACTACAAATCTCCCATATAGGAGAAGACACTTGCTACCATTTTCATGTTGACATACTCACAAATGATATTATGCAAAAATTTCTCACAAAGAAAGCTCTGTTCATCAAAATTGTATGAGCAAAAAATCTCAAGAAAAGTCCGGGTTGAAGAACCCAAATAAGACCTATAACTGATTTTAATTGAAATATATAATATCATTCCCAAAGAAACACTGGATATGATGGGGATGACTACCTGCATGATAGCAGGTTTAGGGAAAGGTCACAGAGCTTGGTATTTTCATTGATCAGGTCCAAGACCTGTTAATGTAACTAACACAGTTGTTCATCCTTCTTCTTCATGGCTTCCTTGTGCCTCCGTGCTTCCCATTCTCTCTCCCATTCTTCTTTTAACCACTTCTCCTTAAGGGAATCCACCATCCTTTTATGTTCCTTGAGCGAGATCACCCCCTCTTGTAGATAGAGATCCTTTTGTTTCCATTTCTGTAGCGTTGGTAAAAAAAACATCTTTTTAGAACACCATCCTTCATCAGGACCCGGTGTTCTCCCACATGCATTATCAATTGAGGGTGTAATAGCCTCCCGAGGGTGAAACTGCTCCACCTCGGCAGCTGGTTCTTATGTAATAACAACTTCGTCAATGGATTTTGTTATAGTTTCCTTATTTCCCTGATCAACTTCCATTCCCACTGTTGGTTCTTGTGTAACAACAGTGTCATCCACAAACTTTTGTATATCATTTTTCCCCAGGTAGGTTTCTGTCTCTACTGTTAGTTCTTGTGTAATAGTAGTGTCAACCACATGATCATGGATGTTAGCTTCTCCTTCCTTTCCTTGGCTGACTTCCATCTCCACTGTTGGTTCTTGTGTAACAGCAGTGTCAGCCAAGGGCTCCTATGTATCCACTACCAGATCACTTTCTGTGGACTGTGCCATCTCAGTCACTGGTTTTTGTGTAACAACAATGTCCTCAATGGGTTCTTGTGTGTTAGCCTCCCAGATTTTCGTTTGTGTTTCCCTCGAGATTGTTTTTGCTGAAAAAACTCTAAACCCTGTTGTCACTAGCTTCTCAACACAGGCCATGCACATAGTTCCCGAGACATCTCCCCTCCTAGCCCTGTCCATGACCTCAGCCAAAGTGTCTAACCCCGGGGCTCTTTCCTCTGCCTTCCACTCTGCTAGTTGTTCCCTCAGCTCTCTATTTTCTTTTTTCTAAATTTTCAATTCTTAACAACAAGGATTGACTTTCGCTCTTACGAGGTGAAGAAGGTTCCTATGGTTGAGCCTGGTCCTCGTCCTTCTACTCTACTTCCTCTTTGTTCTCATTTGACATGGATGGGGACTCTGGGTGCCTACTAATCCTTATCCTCTACTTTGGCCACCTATCACCAATTGGTTTGTCGACTAGCCTCTTACCAACCGTTACTGTCGAAGGCCGGGGCTTCTCCTTTGTCACCGCTAGAGCTTCCTCAGAGGTCCCAGCTTGCCTCCTGCAGGTGGTCCTAGATTTATTTCTCATGAATTCTTCCCAATTCCCACCCTGGTGGCTTAAGACATCCAACACAATGAGCTTGATGAGGCCATGATTGGTGACACATGTTTCTAGTTGTGCAGTTTTTTTCACGGCCGTGACCATATGCCTAATGTTTCCCAACAAGTACAGAATATTGATCAACTGTCGATGCTGAAGGTGATTTAGCAATGGAAAGTACTAATTGAACACAGTTATTGCCTTTCCCTCGCAAGTAATGTACTTGATGAGGTAGAGGGAAACATCAACCCATGGCTAAGGAAGTGACAATCTATCGATCCCCCTCCCTTTCTTTATCAACGACTCTTCCTCTTGGAGGAAATCCCCCTTCAAGGAGGGGTCATTAAAATTCCTATTAAACACCTCTTTCCTTCCACTAGTAATCCCATCACTCAAGCAATCACCTCTTTTGTAACATCCAGCTTCAACCCCCAAACCTCCGTCTTGTTTCTCTCTAAATTCTTTGCAAATTCCATGGAAACTTCGCTGTCTGATCCCTCCAACCTCTAGAAGAACTCAAACCAGCCCATGTCCTTGAAAATCTGGCATGCTTTGGGGAAATTCTCCAAGGCTTCCGTGGACCTTGGCTCATGCCGAATTGCTGCTCCACCCATTGCTATGCAAATTCAATGCTGTTTTTCTTCCTTCCCCTTTCCTTCAGAAGTTTCGGGGTAGTGGGCACATTACTTAGCTGTTTCAGCCTGCAACTGTTCTTTTCCCACCTCTCTAAGCACTTTGAATGGGGATGCAATGCTCCAGTAGGGGTAAATGGTAGGGTGGAATAGGTGAGGATATCAAATTAGTATTTTGCAATCATGGTTTGTACTGCACAATAATATTGCCTTATTAATGCTGGGCTATGGGAGGTCTCGTCGAAGGCACACTTCCCCTTTTTGGTATGATCGAGCATTAAGTAACAATAATTACCAGGTCACCATGTCTTAAGTGAAGGTTTTTTTAAATAATCACAAGTCATGCAAAGGTTATGTCGCAATATGATTCGCTCCCCCCTCGGCTTAAATGTGACAACCGTCCTCCGTCATCAAAAGTCGTGTTAAGTTGCCATAATTACTGAATAAAGCAAATAACAATATTACCTTTGTATGGCATACCTGGGTGATGTGGGGAGAAGTCATGGGTGGTGAGACACGTGAACCTAGCTCTGGTGGCAAGATGCACGAACTTAACTTTGATGACAAGAACCACGATGATGGCTGTTGTTTATTGCAATAAAATATCAGCATATTCCAATTATTTCTAAAAGTCGTCGACTGTTACAGGTGTAACAACCAAGATGACTATTATATATTATTAATTTTTACAAAAATAGAGAAGAAAAGATCATGTAACAACCCTATCATGAGGTATGCTTTGAAATAACAAATGTTGTTATAGAGTGTGTAACAACCGCCACAAGGTGGTTTTCAACTGCTACCGAAATTGTCTGTTTGCGCTGGGAAAAGGTTTTCATAGTCAGATTATTTTATTATGTTTTTTTTTTTTTTTTCCTTTTTGAAGTTTGAAGGTTGAAAAACCACCAACTGTAGTTGATTTTCAGTTGTTACACTTATTGGAAAAATTAGAATTTTTGCAACACATGAGGGATTTACTCTGTTCCTGTAATCTGAAGATCTGAATTTGTGACAATGTTGATGAATGAATCCCTTGAAGCAGGTTTGTGATATAACTGAAGACGATGCCCATTTGCAAACAATGGTGTCCTTGCACTGTCAATGGTCACCAAATTTATAGTCCCATTGCCAAAGACTGCATCTACCTCATAGGGACCTAGCCATCTGGTGTAGAGCTTACCCTTGAAGTCTTTGAATCTTGAGTCGTATAAGAGAGTCCAATCTCCTTTCTCAAAATTCTTCTTCTTGATGAATTTGTTGTGCCACTTAGCTCTCTGTTGTTGGATAATCTCTATTTGTCAGATATCAACTAACCTTTTCTCCTCCAATTTATTGAGTTGGTTCAATATTTTCTTTTGTGCTGTAGCTAGATCCAAATTTACCTGTAATGATGTTCTTAGTGTATTGATTTCGAACTCAATGGGGAATAAGGGATTTTTACCATACACAAGTTCAAATGGTGAGAATCCCATGGTATTCCTCCATGTAGTCCTGTATGCCCACAACACTTCTAGAAGTTTGTCAGCCCAATTTCTTCGATGATTGGCGACAGTCTTAGTAAGGATCCCCTCAATGACTTTGTTAGTGCTTTCCACTTGGCTATTTGCTTGTGGATGATAAGGTGTTGTGATTCTATGATGGATTTTATATTTTTCAACCAACTTCTGGATCATATGAGAAGTAAACTGGGGCCCTCCATCTGTGACTATCTCCCTGGGTATGCCAAATCGGACAAATATGTCTTCAAACAAAAAGTCTGAAACAACCTGCTCCATGCCTCTGGTTAGTGCCTTTGCCTCAACCCATTTTGTGAAATAGTCAGTGCAAACTAAGATGTAATATTTCTATCTAGATGAAGGATTAACTGGTCCCAAAAAATATAGGGCCCATTTCTCAAAAGGTTCTAAGACGATTTGGGGTTGTAACGACATCTCATATGTTTGCAGTTGTTGGCCCATCCTTTGGAAACTATCACATCCCTTCACAAACTTCTTGGCATCTTGAAATATTGTTGGCCAATAATACCCTGTTGAAAGAACTTTGTATCCTTTTCGTTTGTTTGCGAAGTGCCTTCCACAAGGTTCCTCATGAAAATATTTAAGGATGTCAAAGACCTCATCTTCTCTAACACAACGTCTGATTTGGAAATCTGGTCTAGTGTGATAGAGATTCCCATCTATCCAGGTATAGGTAGCACTTTTCCGTATAACATTTCTTTTCTCCTTGGAGGACAAATACTATGGAAACTTTCTTGCAGGAAGATAAATGGCTATATCTGCATACCAAGGTGAGTAAGTAGAAATAGCAAAGCGATATTCATCAGGGAAAGAATCCTTAGTAGGAATGCAATTGTCATCAATAGTTAACCTAGAAAGAAAGTCAACTTCTACATTATCTTTTCTAGGTTTATAGACAATTGCAATATCAAATTCTTGTAACAACAATAACCAGCGTGTCATCCTACCATTGGTAATTGGCCTATTCATTAAAAAGTGAATGGCAGAATGGTCAGTGTGTACAAATACTTAATACTCGGTGATATAATGTCAGAATTTATTGATGGTATGCATGACTGCTAAGAACTCCTTCTTAGTCATTGTGTAGTTGAGCTCAGCGGGGGTTGGATTTTTGCTTATGTAGTAAATACATTAAGGTTTCTTATTCTCCAGTTGGCCCAAAACAACACCTACAACAATATCAGATGCATTTGTAGCTATGTGAAATGACAATTCCCAATTAGGTCCTCACAAGATCAGAGCTACTGATACACAACATTTCAGCTTTAAAAAGGCTTGCTCACACTTTCCTGTCCACAAAAAGTCGACATCCTTCATGAGAGAGGAAAATAGTGGCGATGCAATTTTTGAATTTTTTCTATAAATCTCCTGTAATACCCTGCATGCCCCAAGAAACTACGTACCTCTTTTTGTGTCTTGGGGGTTGGAATTTTCAGAATTACCTCTATTTTTGTAGGGTCTACCTTGATTCCATCAGCAGAAATGTAGTGTCCAAGCATGATCCCTTCAATCATCATCATGTGACATTTTTTCAGTGCTTAAAGCAACATTAGTATGTACACATCATTCCAACACTTTTTCCAGATTAACTAATTCTATTTTAAAAACATCTCCATAAGGTGTAAAATCGTCCATGAAGATTTCAAGGCAGTCATTCAACAAGTTAGAGAGAATCCCCAGTATTTCCCTTTGAAAGGTTGCTGGTGCATTACAGAGTCCAAAATGAAGTAATTTGTATGCGAAGGTTCCCCAAGGGAAAGTAAAGTTTGTTTTATCCTGATCCTCTGGGGCAATTTGTATCTGATTGTAGCCACTAAATCCATCTAAAAATGAAAAGAATTTCTTTCTGGAAAGGGTATCAAGGACCTAACCTATAAATGGTAAAGGAAAATGGAGCTTTTGAGAGGCCTTATTGAGTTCTCTGTAATCTACACAAACTCTCCACTTGCCATTCTTTTTAGGAATGATGAAAAGCGGTGACACCCACTGACTGCCAGATATCTTATAAATAAAATTAGCACTCAGGAGTTTTTGTAATTCTTCCTTCACCGCCTCCTTCAATGCAGGGTTCATGCGACGTTGTGGTTGTCTGACTGGTTTGCATCCATCCTTCAAATAAATATGGTGAGTGCATAGGTTAGGGTGGATCCCTTTCATATTTGTATAGTCCCATGCAAATGCATTTTTGTATTTCTGTAATAGCTGTAATGACAGTTGGTTTTGCTGAACAGTCAGGTTGGGGTTAATATTAAAAAAATTTCTAGGTTCTATCTCAAGTGGACTGTTGCCAATATTTGGAGTGGTTATCATTTGTTCAAAATCTATATCTTCCACCTCTTATTCTTCATTTTCATTTTTAACAGAAGCGACAGAAAGCGAGTTACTAATAAAACCGTTAATGACATCATCTTTTGTCTCATCTTTGAAATAATGGGCTTTCCCCAGAGTGAGGAGTGGCAGGGAAAGATCTCACTCAGGCTCAAACTCATCCCACTAAGGGTTGTATACATCCACATTTGGTTTTGGGGGGTAAATATTAAGGTTCTTTTTCACTTGGCTATTTGAGATCACCATAGATCCAGATCTGTAGCCTATAAATGCATCTGCAGTGGCCAACCAAGGTCTCCCTAAGTTCAAAGGATGTCCCCCAAAATTGGATTTGGGCTGTAAGATAAGAAATTCAACCGGATACCTCCAAGAAGCTATTGTAATCACTATATCCTCTAACACCCCCTCAGGTTTAACACGAGACCTATTCGCTAATTCAAGTACAGTAGGAGTATGTCTAAGTCCTTGTAGCCCGAGGGTGGTAAAGAGGTCCTTTGTCATTACATTAACGACAGCCCCAATATCGATCAATGTGTTAGCTATGGGTTGATCATTAATGTAGACAATAACTACATGATTTCCTGGATCATTATAATTAGTTAGAAGAGGCTGAGCAGACATTAATTCAGATAATTTCCCCATCACATGTATGGAAGCATGGTCTTTAGGCTTCCTCCTATGCTTCATGATGCACAAATTTCTCACTATTTTAGCATAAATAGGTACTTCTTTAAGGGATTGTAGCATAGGAATTCATACATGTAGATTCTTCGACTCCCTAATAAAAATAGATTCGGTTTGTGAAGTCATTCCAGGTTCAACCAATCTCTGAGGATACGGAGGGTCTTGAGTTATGACAGTCGAGTCGGCTGTTACAGGTGTATAAGCCTTTCGTGAGTTGGCTGTTACAACAGTAATAGTTCTTTGTGGGTTGGCTATTACAGATGTAACATCTTCCTCTGTATCAACTATTATAGGCACAACAACCACCTCAGAGCCTCAGGTATCTCTTCAGGATGGTTCATATTCCTCCTCTATAATGATAGGGGAGTGACTTGGATTAATTACCTTGCCTGATCAAAATTGAATTTCATTAAGACCCATGGGGGTAATAAGGTAGGTCTGGAAGGTAGTCGGAGCCTCTATGCCCTGAGTTGCTTTATTGTTCGGGTTTGGGTTAGGTTGCACATGTAGTTGGGGTCACATAGGTGGTGGAGGAACAAGAGTTTGGAAAGGAGGTAACTGCGGATGTTGTTGCATGGGTAATCCAGGTAAAGTTGAATTCTGGGCATTTCCTCTCCTGTTATGAATCCAAGGATATGGTTGAGATTGAGGATATTGGATAGAGGGAGATGGAGACCACTGGTTCCAGGGTGAAAGAAACTGTGCTGAAGGAGTAGGATATTGCCATGGATATTGTTGAGTATTATATGCATTGTTCCATGAATTGAAAGAGGAAAAATATTGACACATACCTGGAGGTTGTGGTTTCCATGGCCTCCTTGGTGTGATCAAATAAGAGGATTGCACCTCCTTTCTTGACTCTCTAAGTACTGCCTTTAGTCTAGGAAGCTTTGTACATTGCCCTGTCGAATTTTCCAGCTTGGAAATATTACAGAAGCTGATGTTGTTCAATTCACATTCCCTCAAAGGATGCTTCTTTCGACAATTCAAACAAAACACAAGTAGAGGTGTATTGACTTCTTCTTGTGCCTTCTTGATCTGCGTTGTTGTTATCTGGGCTGAGAGAGTACGAAGGATATTGGTCTTGAAATTATCTAACAAATTCCCGATCTCTGCTCTGGTTACTCCTCCTCCTGCAGATTTTTGTATTCGGGTAGAGGCATGTCGAATTGTGCTCCTCCCCTTAGATGATCCTCTAGAGCATCTTAGAAAAATATTTACAATTTCAATGAATGGTTCTTGTGATATATCCCCCTTCCCTAATAGGTTTAGGGTGTCAAGGCAGTCTTCCCTCATTCTTCTGATGAATATAGTCTTCAAGATTTCATGGTCTAAATCACTGTGTTTAGACCTCTGCATATTATAGTGGAACCATTCTACAAAGTCTTCTAGGCTCTCATCCTCCTTTTGTGTCATTCTAAATACCTCCTCCCTTAAGTCTCTCGTTCTGTAATAGTCTTGGTACTTTGACAATAATGTCTCCTTCATATCATTCCATATTTGAGTGGAAGTGGAGCCAAGTCCCATGAACCATCTCAAGGATGCTCCTTTTAAAGTAGCATGAAATAATTTCAATTTTTGAGCATCTGAGGTATAATCATAACTTCTGCATAAGACATCAAACAGTTAAGGGAATAAGTCCCCTAGGGCTTTGGGTCAGATGGTAAAATTGTATCTAAGCAATCCATAGTAGAAGTAGAGTCAAGGGTCCAAGTTGGGGCCACATCACCATCTAACTCTTCCACTGAAAAAGGAGTAGGATAGTCATTTGCAGAGTTAATGATAAACTGATATCTAAGCTTTGCTGCACACATAGGGAATTCCACTCCGCCAACTTGTCCTTCATCTAATGTGGTTGTAGGCGAAGGCAAGTCCAAGGATCTGAAAAATAACGAGTCCGCAAGAACTCTTCTCGTGAAGACTCTTTGGAGGACGAAATGGCATTGATTCTAGCTATAGGAGTGGGAAGATCAAATGTACCTATCAATGAAGAATACATCCCAACTCCTAGATTCTCGATAGGTTGATGGGGGTTATCCACCAACGGAATAGTAGAATCCGAAGTTACACGAGGGTCAATTGGAGAATAATCCAATTGATCAACTTTAACAATTCTCCCCTCATGAGGAAAACAAAGGACACGAAATAGAGTTGAAACCATGGCATCCATTTCATAAATCCAATTCTGTCCTAAGAAGAGATTGTAATCGAGGTTGGCATCAATGATTTCTACTTCGATATTAACGACCTTTCCTCCAACACATATAGGAAAGGCCGGGATAATCTTGTGTGGCCTATGAGAATGCCCATCAAATGCTGTCAAGAGAGTGAGTGGAGGGACAACTGAAGGTGATCCAATGGCCTTCCAACATGACATTGAAATTACGTATGTGGAAGCTCTCTCATCTATAACTATTCAAAAAATATTAGTTTTCCAGTAAGTAGACTTTATTTGAAAAGCCATATGATGAGGAAGTCTCTTTTTGACATTGAGCATATCAAAAGTGAGCACTTACGAATTGTTTGGATCAACTACCCCAATCACTGAAAGCAAAGCACTTTGTTAAGCAAGACATGACTAGAGTACCTCTAAAGCAGACATAGTGCAAGGACTTTGATCTAGATCCTCGACAATGCATTAGTTCTAGGCTGCCCTAGCATTAGGGTTGATAGTCGTGCACTTGGTGGAACATTTCGATATCTGAGGTATAGACTCGATAGAGGGTCACTCAATATGAAGTGGATCCGCTGGGAACATATTTATCCTTAGATGTTTCTACTTCAGCATAATCCAGTGATCATGTAGCCACATTGACATTAGAACTCTTCATTAAAACATTTGAGGAATTGTCCCCCTCCTGGTTGCCCCCTGCAGAGGTACCAAGATTTGAGTTTGCGCTAGAAAGTAGTTGCTGCCCTTGGGGAAGGGTTAGTTAAGATAGATTGGGAGCTAGAAGACCCTTGATACACTAACAAGCACTGAGCATCTTGAATTTCTAGGCAAAGATGAGTCAAATGATCTCCACTGCATAACTTGCATGGAAATTTAACTTTCTTCTTAGACTCTTTTCCACCCTCACAAGCACCATTGCCGGGCTTGTTCACGTTTCCCTTCCCATCCTGATTCTTCTTTTTACCTCGTCCATTCTTCTTCCCATGGGAATTTTGATTTCCTTTGGGGTTAGAAGCCTGAACGACATTTACAAAAGAAGGTTGGGAAGGTGAAAGAGTAGATAGTTCAGCCTGATTGGAAGAAGCAATTTGTAGAGACAACTGCTGCAATTGGCTCAAAAGGTTCACCACATTTGCTTCAATCGATCCAATAATACCATCAGCATGAGGGCTTGGCTTCGATTTTGCTATATCAATTGTGGATCTAGGAGCATTAGGCAAGATTTTGCGGAAGAGTCCCATACTGAGAATATATCAGTTCTAGCTACTCGGCACGAAAGATAGTCTGCTCTTCCAAATAAATGCCGGACATAGAAACATCCTTGGAGATCTCGGGTTGTAATGATTTTAAAAACCATTCGAGATGGAATTTAGGTGGAATTTCAGCTTTGATGAGCCTCTTTCTCTGTCTCCATTCCTAGATATGATCCGAAATGTGAGTAGCCGTGTCGTGATGAAAATTGGCCAGAAGTTCAGTTCCGCTTTGTAACAGACATGCAACTAAAAATGGTTTAAGAAAATGTTAGCCAAATCAATGAAAGACGTAAAGGTGCCCCATGGAAACTCTATATACCACTTAGCTGCATTCCTAGTTAAGGTGTACTAAAATAATCTTAACCTAATCAAATCAACAATTAGGAAGTTAGATGAGCACAATAAATGGAATGTGGTTACATGGTTGCCTGGGTCTTCACCACTCTTTCCTTCAAATTTTGGAATATTCGATGGAAGTTTGGTTGGGACCAGAGGCCAAGCCAGATTGTATCTGATTGGATCATTTGTCAACTTAGTTAAGTTTGGAAGATTAAGCATGGCCAAAAAAGGAAGTCGTGGAGGACCTTGGGGATTCCACCCAGATTGGGCAGGGTTCCCAAAAGTCTGAAAAGAATGACCTCGATTTTGAAAGGCACCAGGTTGCCCAAAGTAATTGGTAGAACCTACTGAACCAAAAGGTGACCCTTGTGGTCCAGCAAAACTCAGAGTTTGACTAACTCCAGCTGGAAAACCTTTGTAACCAGCGAAGTTTCCCCCTAACAAATTATTGTAAGGAGATGACAGCCCCTGGTAAGGGTTCCAAGCATTAGATAAGGGTCGAAAAATTTGAAATGAATTGACTGAGGAATATGGCACATTCCCTTGTTGGCCAAAAAACTGATTCCCAGTTCCTATCTGACTAACTGCAGAGTTTGTCAAACTCTAGAAGGGATTACTACCTTGAACTATGAAAGGAAAAGGCATAGACCCTACTATCAGATTGGAATGTAGTATTTGACCACTTCCAAATTGTAAACCCTAAATAGAAGTTGTTCCACTCATCATGGACATGGAGGCGGTTAGTGGTACATTTAATGGAACTGAAGGAATACCTTGAGAGGGCATTCCAAAAGGGAAGAATCCAAAACTAGATGCATTGGCTTGAGAATTTCCACCCATCGACGGAATGGAAGTAGACCTAAATAAGGATGTGCTAGTAGTAGACCCAAATAAGGATGTAGAGGGGATGGAAATAGTTCCTCCCCCTTGCACTGACATGGGAGTCTGCATACTCGCAACATTCGTGGTGGATGCCATGCTTCCAGCAGTGGTCTTCAAAGGGATAGATGTGTGTGGACCCGAGCTTGAAGGCCTGTGAGTTGGAGTTCCAACATATAACAATACATCTAGATGATTATGAGGCAGAGGAGAATTTGGAGCCGCAACCGACTCTGAAAGCTCTTCCACTTTAATACTATCTTCCGACTGGAAGAGTACTCAAGAAAGAATTGGTGTGTTCCTCTCTAGTTCTGTAGTAGTACCATATCTATTCGACAAACTAATGCCCCCAAGCGAAGGATCAATATCTGATGCATCTGCTACCACTAGTTGAAAACCACTGGCAGAATCACTCCTACACCTTCTAGGAGAAGGCTCTGGACTCGCAGGTGAAAGCCCATGAAGTCTACAGGATCACCGAGGTGGTCGGTCAGCCACTTTGAATTATTTTTATAAGATCTACTTAGAGACTCAAAAAACATTGAAAGCTAGGATGACTAGGAGCACATAACACAACCTAAAAATGTCCCTAAAGAATTCCACAATCAACAACTTCCAAGTATTTCCACTTCAGGTGATTAGGACTACGCACCAAAATACAAGAAAGTTAATAATAAGGGCCTTCTGAAAATAGACTGGGGTAATTACACCCCAGGTCTACTAGCAAAGGTATTAGAGGTAGTTGTGCTAACCTCCAGACAATAGCCTTTGTCGTTTCAAGCCCCCAAGCTTCGCAAGGGTGCCCTCCAACCTCAAGTGCCATAGGATTCCCCTCCGCAGCCACTTGTGTAGATCCCTAGGATAGATAGCTAAAGATACCAACTCGTATCAGAAGCCAAGCGGAATAGTCGTGAGGTAAGATCCAACAAGTAAGAGAGGGGGTATCTCTCGTCCTTATCTTCACAAACCCTCATGCTTAACTCCCAGTCATGGAGCTTTCCCAGTCTCCCTAACGCTATTGGATTTCACTGTTTAATCATACTTCTATGTTTTACAATTTAGAATCGCCTTAGAGAGTTTACTGTCCTCTCGCCTAATCCAAGGCCCCAAATAAACCTAAAACTTGTTGGTGTATCTAATTGACAATATAAAAAGTTCTAGTTTATTTTATTAAGCACTTGATTTTAAGTGGCCGTTCTTTTAAGTCAAGGGACAATATGAAAATGAAACCGATGGTATTTTTATGACGCAAAATAAATTAATGAAAAACTAACTTATATGCAATGCACTTGTTTGTTCTTCGATGAAAAGCAACTTCTACTTGGGTTCTAAGAAACTTCTATAAGAAAAAACTTTTTCCTTTTCTTTTCTTACATCATACTTCACACTCACAAGAACTAAAAAACTATTGATGCTTTAATAATGCAAAACTACCCTAATGCAAGGTGTACATGATAATGCGAAATTCTAGATTACTCTAAAAAGAGATGAAAATAATTGTTTAAAATTTTTTAATAAGCCAACTTAAATGTTTGAAGAGAATTCAAGTTTCAAATACAAATTTTCCTCCAAATAAGCAAGGCAAATCTCAAAAAATCACAATTCACTTTCACAAAACCAAAGAAACCAAAATCAAATTCGGAAAAAGAAAGCAAAAACAATGTTTTTGAAGAAATTTTCTTTTTCAAGAAGCAATGAAAACAACTTTTCAAAAGTACTCAAAATTCCACCAAAGACTCAAAAACCGAAAGCAGAGCACAAGGAAACTTTGTAAGTTACCAATTCAACACGAATGAAAACTTAAACAAAAAAGGTGTTTCAACTTGCACTAAATGATCCAAAAGCAACAAAAAGAGATTTGAGAAACTGATCAAGAAATCAAGAAAGACAAAATTTCAAATTCATCAATAAGAAACTTTCGAAAAGCAAGAAAAAGTGTATGGCCACAAAAATGATGGGAAGCAAAGCAAGCAGACCAATAACGAAGTTTGACACAAAGATTGCAAACAATCTTCTATTTCGGAAGAACAGAACAATCAAGAACCTCTTTAAGAAGCCTTGTGTGTTCAAACACAAATCATAAATATCACTCTAACGTAAACCGAGGTCAAAAATTTTCAAAGCAGGAGAGAATTCAGAATAGTAAGCTCACTGAATAATTAAATTTTGAAGACAAAAACTGACCACCCAAAAACCACACAAACCAAGAAACAAATCTTTCTGGGCAGAAAGATTTGAGAAAAGCATGAAAAAAATTGTATACGCGATTGTGTCCCTACACAGGTGCATGTACACACGATTCTTCCAAAAGAAACTCGCGTATATGCGGTTTCAGTTCATAGAAACAAGTGTGTGTATGCTTCTGTAAATAGACAAAGGTGCGTATATGAAGTTTTACAAGAAAAATAAAAAATGAGGCCTGATGAAAAAGAGTAGCTTGAAGTCTGAGTTCCTACAGGAGCAGGCAATACTGTTACAACAAGCAAACTAAGAACTGATTCCTGATTGACACTGAACAACCCAAACTAGGAATAACAAGATTTATATCCCCAGTGGAGTTGCAAATTATGTTAAGGGAATAAGTCCTCTAGGGCTTTGGGTCAGAACCCTATCAGAGCAGGAGTAATCTACAATAAGAAACACACATACAACTAAGGAAACATGCTTAAATAAACTAACTATGTGAGGATGAACATACACATATGTCCTTCGTTTGGGTAGTTCTAGCCACGGTTCAAACCCTCTGCAACTCCTGATGATCTTCGAATTTGCACATCAACCAATTCGAATACACATAGCAACATATAGATAAATCACTTTAATGAAATCAACTTTATATCATATAAGTAGATGGTTAGTTATACATGAAAATAGTCATTCATATATAAACCATAACTAACATCTGATGCATAAACAAAGTTGATCTCAGGAACAAGAAATCGTTTCTTTTTATTGTAGAAAACTATAATAAACATGGAAAGAGTTCACTCGAGTCTTCCTCTTCTGACTCCAAGCGGAACCGTCCTCTAGGTCCGTCCAGTCCCAGTCTTCAATAGATTCCTTCCATAAACAATACCATGATATCTCAAACAAGTAAGAGAATATCAACACTCAAGGAAACAAGGGTTTCCTGAACTTGGGGCAGTGCTTGAAGCACAGGAATACTTCAGACTTGATTAGGGGATAATCTCAGTATAGTAATTCTATCCTTTCTCTCCTCAAGGCATTTCCATTGAATTATTTTTATACTTCTCCCAAATTAGTTTTTTAGTTGGGAAACAGTTGGGAATAGTTTGGCCACGACACTAAGAGGTAATCAACAGGTAAAAACCATGAACTCCGCCCATAATTAAGGAAATTTAATTTTTTTAGGTGTTTTAACATATATACATGGGTTGGGTATAGACTGACCCATGTGTACATGCTTTTATCACAGGGAAAAGTAGCGTATAGGGAATAAAATACTATTTTAAAAATATTTGGACCAAGTCTGGGAGGAGGGGTTGCCCTAGGCCATAAACCAAACATCACAAATACCAAGGGTGATATTTGGAGCTATAACACAAACTCAAATAAAAAGGTGTCTGGATCTTCCACAGTCATCCCTTGAAAGGATGGTAAGGATGATAGAGGAATATTTTTCATAGGAGCTTCACCTCTGATATCCCTTATTGGGAACTCAAAGGTGGTGATGGTAGTATCTGTTTTAGCATTGTTGTCATTGTTATCCCCCATGACTAATCCTTCTAATCCTTGCTGTAATAGACGTCCCTCAAACTGTTCTTGTGATGGTCTTACAGGTGCGATTGATGGCTCAGATATCCTCGGGGGTGGTTGTTTCACTGCACTACCTATATTTAGGTATTGATAAAACAACATGTACTCTTTCGTCTTAGGTGTTTGATGTTCCCCCCTTAGTTTCCCCTTGTCCCTCAGTCCTCAAGTTCTGGCTACTAGCTTCCCCCCTCCTGCTCCTAGATTGGATTCTTGATCTTGGGGGTGTGGGTGCGAGCTTTAGAATGATATGGTCTTGAGATAGAGGAATTAGAGGTTTCTACCCTTGTTATGGGAGTAAAAAATTTTTGCGGCCCTATTTTCCTTGCATCCCTTTCAGAGCTGGACTATTATTTTTCTGCCTTAGAGATTAGTTCCTAGATAAATGTTTTCCTTCCCAAATATACACTCTTCCTTTCCTTTTTACCACTTGTTTTTCCTGTGACTAATTAGAGTGGTGGTAGTTTTGGTATATCTGTAATTCCTACAGTTGCACACATGGACCCTATGTGTATTAATTCACAGCCTAAGTGTCTCAGTCTTCGATAGTGGTGAGCCCGCCTAGGTAGTTAGAGTGATGCACAGGTTCTTACCTCTTGTCTTACAACCCAACGATTGAAGAGCTGAAGACACGCTAAACAAAACACCAAAATTCCCTAAGTGCCCTAGTGGTCACAACGGTGAGCCCACCCAAGTATGTTAGAGCGATGCGTAGGTTCTCACCTCTCGTCTTACTGCCCAATGATTGTGGACTAGGAACATGCTATCATCAAACAAACAACTTGGCTGATTGTATCGGCAATTGCCATCCCCGACAATGACACCAAAATGTAGTGCTGTTTTAATAAATCCTAATTAACCGAGACTACAACATTTAATTGTCAACCCAAGGTAGGTCTTGCTGTTTCAGTGGATTTTGCACTGTTTGTGCTGATACACTACAACCAAGAATGAGAAAATGGAGAGAACAATAAAAGATGCTGCTGAATCAAATCATTCATGTAGAAATAAAAACACTTCATAGAATTGAATCACACTTCACAACTACCAAAATAAGGGTGCGCGACACAATGACTAATATCTACTCCAGTTGGTTACTACCATTCTGTTGATTAACTCAGTGTAACAACATAGTATAATTTGCAACAACAACGAATGTAATTCACAATTTGTACAACAAGAACAAGAAACCATATAAAAATTAGTGAAACTAGAATGTACACTACCTCTATCACTGCAGTCCCTGCCAAAGAGGAGGGCCCTTCCTCTTTAGTAGGGCATGAATAACACAAAATTAATTAACGAATCAGCTGAAGGGTAGTAACAACATCACCATAAAGATTAATATTAAAAGTAATTCAGAGTTACAGAAGTAGAGTAACAATACTCTTGTATATGCCATGTCCTTGTACACAAGAAATTGAGTTTATTTTATAGTTATTACATACTCGAAATTAGAAACAGATCAGTCATGAGAATCTCACGATTCTCACGCTGATAAAAAATAAAGTAGTTAAAACCTATTTTTAAATAAAAATATATATTATTTAGGATTGCAATCGCTTGGGTTTGTTGCTTCCAAAATAAACAATTCCTAATGCCAACAACTTTTATTTCTAATAGTCCCACACTTGCCAGCTCCAGTGCAACAACATCTTATGGGTGAATAGCGGTTTGGGATTTTACAAAAATCACTAGCGACAACACCCTTGGTGTAACAATGGATCTTTGTATCAGCGCATAGTGTAACAACATCATGTAACAACATTCAATGTGTAACAATAGCTTGTAACAGATATCTGTAACAACATATAGGGTGTAACAATGAACTGCTCTACCCTTCTCTGTAGTTAATCAACACTGCTTGTCTACTCCATAACCTTGTTCCTGCGAGCAACACTTGAAAAGGAGAAGAGCTTCCCAAAATTCTCCTCCAATGCTCACCTCAGTTAGCCGCAAAAGGAATAAAGTATCTATTTTCAGTAAAATACGTCAAAATAACATGAAAGTAGAATAGGTTATAAAAGTGAGAAAAAGTGGGATTAATCATGTAAAGTTCATAGGCTTGGAGGATAAAAGGATCAAAAATAGGGAAAAAAGGTGTAGAAAATAGGTAAAAATGTTGGCATATGATACAGGTGTCGTCCTTGATGGAAACTCACACAGATGATAGTTCAGAGTGCAAAAAGTTAACAATAAAGGATTATAGATCAAGCTCCAGAGATTGAAGAAAGAGAGGTATACGTTGGTTCACTTTGTCAAAGTAGCGTATACACGTGGGAACACATAAAAAAAAGAGTGTATATGTATACACGCACTTTCATAGAAGGAAAAGTGCGTATGGGATGGAAAATCCAGTTTTTGGTCCAAGATATTGGTCCAAGGTATTTGGTCCGTGGTATTGACCCTAGGTATTTGGTCCAAGGTATTGGCCCTAACTGGTTTTTATCCAAGGTATTAGTCCTAAGTGTTTTTGATCCAAGGTATTGACAAAGGGCCTAAATCTATATAAGGAGGAGAAGATCATAAGGTCAAGTGTGCAAGTAATAAGATTCTAAAGAATATTTCTATCTGAAGTATATTTTCTGTTGCAGGGTTATGTTTGGGACTAGATCTTAAATATTTATGTGCACCTTGAGTTCAATATTGGATTAGGATCATGAGACCTGAAATGAATTATTCTTGAATGATCTGATATTGGTTGAGACTAGATCTGATTTTTTGCTCATGTTTTATTTGTTATCTATCATGATCTAGGTTTTTCTGAAGTCTAGAATTCTAGCAAAGTTCTGAGTCAATATTTGTAGATATGTAAGCAGGTTCGCCTCGACGAAAGAGCGTATACATGTAGGTTTTGTTCTTTTAAGTAGCGTATGCAAAAGAAAAGCTTCTTTTTCATATCTGTATGATCTATCTGATCAAATTCTATTGTTTTACTGCTGTCTGTCAATGAAGTCTTCTTAGATCTGAATGTAAAACTGAATGCATAAGGAGGCTGGCATTTGATTGATTGATTGTATAAGTGATAAGAAGTGATCTATGTACCTGCCTATATAAAGCTCTATAAGTTGACAACAAATATTCAATATATTGATGGTTGGTACAAACTTGATTCAAAAGTTTATGTTTGCAGTAGTTTGAAGGTTTACGCAGGTTTGATTAATGGAAGTAGCATATACATGCAGTTTGGGTTCAACCAAGTAGTGTATACACTCTAATACATGATTGTTTTAGGTTACAGTTGGTTCTGAATGATGATGCAGGGTTCTGGGTTCAACACAATGTTTTGGTGTCAGTGATCTCATTGTTCAGATTACCTTAATATTGGTTGATGCAGTTTAAGTTTAAAAAATCTTTGATGGGTCCAGTATGAAAATTGGATAAAACACAACCTTCAAATTGTGGTGTTGTGATCTAGGAGTATCTAGTCTGAAAATTCATGAAACATGGTCCTTGGTGGAAGAGTGGAGTTTTTTGTAGGATGGCACCTACGTACTAGTAAACATATTGGCTAGTACAAGAGATAGGGGGTTGTAGCTCCCTTCCAGTAGAAGCTGGAGAACAATAGAAGGTTGTAACCTTATGTAGGTAGAATCCTGCGTACTGGTATGAGTCTACACCAGCACAAGATTGTAAATATATTTTCTTATTATTAAAAGAAGATAGAGATGACAGCAGCAGGTGGTTTTCACCCACATTGGGCTTCCACCTTAAATCTTGGTGTTCATGAGTGTTACTTATGTGTGATGCTTTATTATGATTTTATTGCACTATCTAATAAGTCACTGATGTACTGGTTTAAGCTCAACACATGATAAATTGTCTAAATCACAAGTTCTCTAGATATACATTGGTTTCTTTAATCACAGTTGTGTGTACACGCTAGTTCACTTCACTGAAGTAGTGTATATAAATCTGTTTGGGAAATAAAATTATTGATCTGATAATACTGATTCACCCCCCTCTCAGTATTATTTCAAACAAAAAAGCCACACCCAACACTTGGAAATATAGGGTAGCAAGGATCGGATGAACCAATATTTGAGAAATTGATTGGGAATATTTGTCCTAATCACTCTCTTACATTGCATCCAATCATGAATATGGTCAGAGGTGGTTAAAGGTGTCCTTATTGAAAATAGGAAAGAGTTCAATTTGGATCTCTTGCCATGAAGGTAACTTGATGTGGTTTAGGAATATTCACACCAAGGAAGCATAATCTGTTGGCATTATGGCTAAAGTGTTGTCCTTGATGGCAACCCATTCAGGTGATGGATCACTATACAAAAGGACAGTAGCAGAGATTGATGATCAGCTCTCAAATATTGAAGAAAATAAGGAGTACGCAGGCACACCGTACAAAAGGTGCGTACACGCAGGCATGCCTTATATAAAGTGCGTACATACCC
Organism: Pinus taeda; assembly: GCA_000404065.3. NCBI lineage: Eukaryota > Viridiplantae > Streptophyta > Pinopsida > Pinales > Pinaceae > Pinus > Pinus taeda. The sequence continues at coordinate 344,334 of APFE031115935.1, forward strand.
GCAGGTTACCCATTCATGGGGTGCGTACCCCCAGTGCACACACTCCAAGGTAGTAAAGCGTGCACATGTGGGGTTCCTTATGTTTTACCCTTGGTATTTAGCCGACGGTATTGTGTTATCATGGTTTTGACCCATGGTATTGTTTATTTTATTATTATTATTGAGCCCCATGATCCTTGATTTAAGGAAGAGCTTGCCTATATAAAGAAAAGGAGATCATTTGGCTTAGGAGGTGTTTTTGGTTGAATATCTTAAGAAGCTAGATCTGAAGTTCTAGTGATGGGTTATGAGAGATGTCTAGATCTAAATAAGGCGAATCTACTAATGAATTGAGATCTCTTCGACGCATGTTCAGATCTGTAGATCTGACTGTCTGGGTTGTTCTTGAAGTCTCAAAATTATCTATACCCGGAGGCACGCAGGCCCAGTGAAAGAAAAGTGCGGAGATACGCAGGCACAGAAGCATTGCAGGTGCGCAGATACGCAGGACCAGAAGCACTGCAGATGCGGAGGGGCACAGGCAGCTCATTGGACACAGAGCGCGCGTACGCAGGAAGTCTGTGAGGCGCAGTGCGCACGTACGCAGGGATGAAGTTGGATACAGTGCGTACATATACGCAGCTGTTATATGGGTGAAGCTACGTACCTCTCTTGAGATCTATTTAGCTGTACATGTCTATCATTGCTATGATCTGGGTTTTGAAGTAATGTCTGATGTTTGATATCATGTTCTGGTAACAGCAGTCTCAGAGGTGATTGATTAAATATTGATGGATGAATGGATCAGGTTCTTAATAGCTCATCTTTATGTGATCTGATTGACTAGATCTGGTTGATGACTCACTCATATATATATATTGATCTAGTGCTTGGGTAATTCAGAAGGTTGTTTGATTATGAGCTTCAATGTGGTTATTGGGTCCAGTATGAAAATTAATGAAACGTGATACCTGGAGGAGAGAAGATTGTAGGTGAGCACCTACGTACTAGTATCTAAGCTAGTACAAGAGCTAAAGGAAACCTTTGGAGCATTGTAGCAGGTAGTAGCCTGCGTACTAGTAAATGGATCGGCTAGTACAATAGCAAAGGGGGTTGTAGCTCCCGTACTGGTATAAGGATGCACCAGTACAAATATTGTAAAAGGATTTTCTTATTAAGAAGAAGATTGAGATGACTTGCAGCAGGTGGTTTTCTCCCGCATTGGGTTTCCACCTTATATCATGGTGTTCATGTGTGTGCCTTATGTGTGATGATCTATTCTATGTTACTGCATCTGTTAACTGATAATATGGTTGATAATGTTCTAATGCACTCATTGAAGATCAATTAACTTAATCATAAGAAGTTGTGGAAGTAGCATATATGAATCAGAGTTTGGAAATGAAAAGTTTTATTAATGTGATAATACTGATTCACCCCCCCCTCTCAGTATTATTTCCAACATTAAGTATGTGTATATGAAATTCGTTATGTCCCTTTTTGATTTTCAACATGGGAGGAATGAAATGGAGAAAGGGAGATTGTATTTGTCCTCTATATCCCACCTATCAAGACACTCGGATAAGTCCCAATAATAAGAGTTGGGTTCGCTCATAAGTATCTGATTGTAAAAGGCCATCATGAACTTTATTAAGCTAAGTCATCCTTTAGTTGAGTTTCATCCTTTAGTTGAAGCTTCAAGCAAGATATTTGGCCTCTTTTCAACCCTTCAGTCTTGCTGGAATGGCTACATAACAACCCTATTTCACCCATGTTGAATGTCTCTTCTTGCTATGATCTTAAACTTAAAACTTCAACCTTTATCTCTATAAGAGCACCCAAGAAAAACACTCAAAACAACCTATTTCACACGTTGTACCTACAACAAAACATAAGACTTCCACGTTGCTTCTAGGGCCTCTTTCTTGCTATTGTATGGCTCCTTCTTGCGGTTAATAGGGCCTCCCTTTGATTGCGCCTGGAGCCTCTCTGAGAGATTATTTAGACCTTCCTTGACTATTGCTATATGCTTCTTCGTTATGGCTGATAAGGGCCTCCCTCTTGCTATGGATTAGGGCCTCCTTTGCTCTAGATAAGAGCCTTTATTTTGTTGTGTATCTGGCCCCTCTTGACTGCATCTTTATGCCTCTCTTGACTGCATCTTTGGTCTCTCTCTATACTATGTATTAGGCCTCTCTCTTGTTCTAGCTAAGCCTCCTTTTGACTGTGGTTAGGGATGACTTTTACTACCGGTAAGGCTTCCTTTTTGAATGTGGTTAAAGCTTCTTCAAGGCTGTGGCTAGGTCTCCCTTCATGACTACAACTAGGGCTCATTTTTTATTGCAACTAGGGCTTGCACTATTGCAGCCTACTAGCCTCACACTGCTTCGGGACTCCTGCATTGTAGCACTCTCTACTGCTTCATCCGCATTTGTCTTTACGCACATTCACCAGTCCTGCTACTCTATCTTTGGGGCTCCCATAGCAAGGTATAATCTAAGAGGTTGGGTACCTCAAGGATCTACCCCTTATCACCGGTATTCCTCCTGAATAGAACTCGATGTCTCCCCACCTCTTCTCTAGATGTACATGAGCACTCCCTGTAGTCCCTAGCATGCCCTGGGACACTATGACATGAGCAATAGTGCATTAACTATGCTAAAAGGTCACTTTCTTGTTAATTTGATGATCAATATCTCTTTTACAAAGCAATATTTCTTAGCTTTGTTTATGTTAGTGGTTTGATAAGAACATTTCTACAGTCACTTCACTGAATTTCTTGAAACTTTTACATATATTATTTTTGACGAAAAAGGGCTAATATTTTACCCTAGCTAAGTAAGGATTATTTAAATAACCTTGTAGCTTGGTTCCTCTTTGTTCCATCTAAGCTTGGAAAAATGTCATGAATTTACATTGAAGAATGTAAGAATCTAGTCTTCTCCAAAAACAATCAAGCCAACTCTTTCACTTTGCAAATTACCTACCAGTTATGGACATATTCTTTGAAATTTCTATGTTGAAGGTGTTGGATTTAGGTAAGTGATATAGAATGTACACCTACAATTCTATTATTCACCTATTAGACCAATGAAAATTATAGGCAAACATGGACACATTGGACATGACTGTTCCAACCATACTCTTATTGGCCTGCAATACATATATTCATAACACATACCTCCAATACCATTGTTCACCTATTCAGCTAGTTCATATTGTAGGAAAATTGTTAAATGTTGGACTTCATTGTCTCAAGTTCACACACCAATGCTATAGATGAAACATATCTGTGCATCCTTAGATATGAAGATTGCAAGCTAACTATTTAAATAAATTCATGTATAAAACTTCTATATTATCAAAATAACCATCAAGATTTTTTTTAGAATTTTGGGTTGAATTCACAATAATATGCTAAAAAGTGTCATTTTAATGTCTGGAAATTAGGATATATAAATGTGAGATATATACTCTACATCTTTGGGTCATCTCCCTTTCAAATCTAACCTTTTTTAGGCTAGATGTTAATTGTTCGAACTTTGAACTTCGAATAAATTCCTAAATGGACTTCGTAAATATTCAAATGAATGGACTTCATTGGGCAATAGTACCATAACTTGTGTTATTTCAAAGATTTGGCTTCTATATTTTCAAAAAATACAATCTCCTCAATAAATACTTATATGTATAGATACTTATGTTTAGGATTATATATGTGTTGGAGTGGTTCCTTTATGTTTTTCTATAATCCTGATGTTGACAAGCTTTAGCTGACTATTTTCATCAAAAGATTTCATTTTCAAAATGTAGCAAAAATTACATTTCTCCTGATTTAAATTTTTTTTGTTCATGATAAGATAATCATGTTGCAGGAATGAGGTATCCTACACTCTGTTTCAATTTGCGGATTTTTTTTTTCCTCCCACTTTTTTACAAGGATGTAGATTTCATTTTCATGTTGATGGTTTTTTCATGTATCTTATCTAGCCCCAAATTCTAGTAATGGAGCAGATCTTGAGAAGTAGTTCTGGAAACAGACTATCACAGGTTAATGTTACAATACCACTCCCACCTAGTATCAAAACAAGTTTAATGGTAAGTGGCATAAAGAAGATTTATTTAATGATAGGGTTGAAATGGAAACCTCATGTATTAGTACTAATTCATTTATTTTTGTTTCTTAGCTCTATGTAATATGTTTTTGAGCTTTACCAGATCAATTATTTCACTAATACAATATGCATGGATTGTGTTTCTCACCCAATGTTAGTTACATGACATGGTTGATATAAAATTCAATTCTCGGTCACTTTTATTTTAAGTCAGAGATTTTATTGATTAAAAGAATGTTCACATTTTGATTTGTTTACTTGGAGCTTGATTTAAAAAAGTTTTGTAAATTCCACATGGATGTTATTTTTTCACGGTGAGCTCTTTGCACTAGTAAGGTCAGATGAGTCTTAGAACATATGTATACAACAAGAAAATCTTTGGCATTGCTTGTGTATCTATTATGCTTTATATTGTTGATGGATGGTTATTGATTATGTAAAGAAGAGGATGGGAAGGTCCTGCCAATTCTCTTGATAAAACAAAATAAAATGGAGTGGTAGAATTATGTTTTAAAGGGTGACCCAAAAATCAATACTTGAAAGGTAGAACTTGAGAATGGAAATCTATTTGATCTGGATCTAGAGACACAACAGACTGTGGAAAAAAATGATGTTATTGATGAGTATTCCCAGAAAATAAGATCTAATTGTTAGACCACTACCCAAATTTCAGTTATCTAAAATGGAAATAGTGACTCTAGCTTTATTGGTATGAATAACGACTTTGGCCATTGTCTTATTCATTTCCTATGAATGGTTTTGATTTTCAAACTCCAACTAGTTTGTTGTTAAATTAATTAAAGCGTCGATGACAAACTTATAGTTTTCAAAGCTCTTTTCTAAATCTATTTTCTTGAGAAAATTTGTCTTTTTTAATGAGAAATATTTTGGTAGAAATAACATTGTAATATTGTCGACATGTTTCAAACCAACAAGTGTGGTTCACCATCAGGACAAGTTCAAGAACTAGATCATGGCTACAGGTTAAATAGGGAGAGCAGATCTTGCAATGGCTATATTTGACTAGGAAACAACTATATTGGATTGGGCAATTTGATTGAGAAATGGCTAAATATGACTGGTCAACTTGACCGCACTGACGGAGAGGATCAGTTATTAATGTTGTCATTATTGCTATATTCATTATCAACATTGGAATAAAAGTAAAGTTTGTATTAAAAATTAAGAACATTAATAAATTAGCTGTCACAATTATAATTAAATAAATAAAAGGTTAGTAAATTAACATGGAGGTTAGTTTTTTTTTTCACCAAAAATTGTAATCACTTAAACAAATGTTAATCATTAATAACCTAAAAATAGCTAATATGGAATACTAATTAAATGAATATGTATCTTATGAAATCAAAAACATTACATCAGTAATATAGTATGGAAAGATATTTAAATATATGCATTTCGAATTTAATATAAAATATATAAATAAATAGTTAATAACTTATTATGCAAGATAGTTTATTTTATTATTAATATCATAGACAAAAATTGTAAGAAATAACTCACATGACCCTCACCTAATAATAGACCTATAAAAAACCAAATGAAGGATATATATATATATATATACACATACTAAAATGGAGTACTAAATAAATATATATGTATGTTATGAAGTAGCTATATATCAAAACCTAAAACCATTAATATAATATGGAATAATATGTAAATATATACTTTCCGAATTACATATATAAATAAATAGTTATACAAATTCGTTTCTTGTAAGAATTAACTCACAGGACCTTAACCTGTTAAATATATATATATATATATATATGTGTGTGTGTGTGTGTGTGTGTGTGTGTGTGTATGTGTGTGTGCGTGTGTATATATATATAGATAGATAGATATATAGATATATAGATCTGGAAGGAGTGAAGGAAAATGGAGAGATGAGAAGGGAAAAAAGGATAATGATCAAACAAGGCAAGGAGCGGGAAAGCCGGGGACAGGGGAGAGAGAAGGAAAAAATGGGGAAGCGGCTAGGAGGAGAGGCCAGGGATCCAACAACTGTTAATTTTCCATCTGTCATCTCTATTGAGGTTTCTTGGCATTTTTTCGATTTGTATGGCTTCCCTAAATTTTTGGTGATGTAAATGTGCCACCTTGGTAATAGCATGGGTCTCCTCAATGCATACATGGTGTTTCGTCTTCTCTGCATGTTCACCTAGGGTGGGAGACTGAGTTCTCCTATGTTTTATGTCGACTGACTTCTCATTAATTCTTTGATTAATAGAACGACCAGTCTCACCAACATATGGGGTCCCACAGGAACATGGAATAACATAGACACCTTTCATGTCCTTGGGGTCAGCCGGTATTTTTACCAATCTAAGGGAGCTATGGATAGTGTTAATGGGTCTAAAGGTGGACGGAACATTATGCTTCTAGAGAATTTTAGCAATCTTATCAGTCGTCCCCTGGATGAAAGGGAGATGAACCCTTGAGGCTCACTCTTTAGGGTCTTTCTTGACCACTGAATACTTGCTAGATTTGATGAAAGATTTCTCACCGAGGTGCCTACTACAACCATTATTAGCGAAAACATTAACGAGATAAGCTTTCTCTTTATCGAGGCTCTTTTAATTAGAGATCCTTAGTGCACGAGTAGCTAGCTGTTGGGTTCCTATAATACTAGTGATTACCACATTACTATTGTAGTTGTACCCCTTATTAATATTGTTGTGCCCCTATTGTCCCCATATTGTTATTACTGGGTCCCATAGAATCCATCTATTGTTATTTTTGTGGCTTTATATTATTATTGTTAGGTCGGCTGGGTTATATTGTGACTCCTTAGACTCCTATATATAGAAAGGAGGTTTTATCATTTGAATCATCCAAGAATTGTTGATTTATGTAATGTAAAGGAGGTTTCCCCCTCGAAGATGCTGAATTCTAAGGCGTTGATCTATCTTTTCTATCTTTTCTTGAGATGGTTTCATAACATTTGGTATCAGAGCTTTGGATTCTAGGGTTTCACTACTCCAAACAGGTCATCGTGGCATTTTCCCTATAACTTTGTTTCTGCGACGTTTTAGAAGCTAAAAAAACAACCCATTTGAGAAGACATCGCACTGAATAGCATGTACGAATTTCAGAGCTTTTCACACTATAGTTTCAGATATATGAACTGAGGAAGTTGGTCCTTTTGCAGAATCCTAAATTACATTCAAAACAGGGGACCTGGGGAAAATCGTCATAACTTTCTCTCTGAGCATCAGATTGAAATTTCGTAAGAAGGTATAGCAAGAGGACAGACTCCAGTTTCCTGTATATATTTTTTAGAGCCAAAATTCAAAACAGGGACACGTGGTACATCGTACAAGTTCGTTGTACTGAATTAGTCTATAATCAAGTCACTGTGGGAGATTTGGCATAACACTTCATTGGAGCATCCAATTGGGGTCAAACTAGTGGCATTGGAAAGAGGACACAGAGGGATACCACAAGTCATAATTTCAGAATTGGATGATCCGAAATTACAGAGATACATCAGAGGCAATATCGAGCTCCTACAAAGTGAAAAAAGGTGTGTATATTTTTTAAATATTTGCTTAAGCTTGGTTCAAAAAATTATTTTGAAGGAATTCAAGGGGCATTCTGAAGCATTATTTTCAGTAATTGATGCCCCAAAGAAAGAAAATGGAAACACCTAGTAGGCGACCTAAAAGCTCTAGCATGAATCATCAAGAAGAGGAAGAAATGCAACATGATATATCAAAATTACAAGACCAAGTGCAACAAGTGTCACTTGCACAAAAAGGTGTAGAAGCTAAGATGAATGATGTGGAAGCTAAGATGGATGATATGAAGATAGATTTGAAAACAGACATGGAAGAATTGAAGATAAATATGAATAAGTTGCTACAAGAATGGGTCACTAAGGGTGAAAGGGTAGTAAAGGAAACTCATGATGAGAACAAAAGAAATGTTAATCATGATTCCATAGACTCTAATGTTGGATCGAAGACCCACCATATTCCAAAAATCGATATGAGGAAGTTTGATGGCAAGGATGCCGCAACATGGATATTACAGATGGAGCAATTTTTCGATCTCAATAATGTGCAAAACACACAAAAGGTACGTATGGAAAATTTATATTTGGAACCAAATCAGTTTGTATGGTACCAATCGCTTTGCTCTCATAAACAATTTATCACTTGGGCAATTTTTACGGAAGAATTGATAGCACATTATGAGGATACAAAAAGCAACACTTTTTTTAGCCAATTGATAAGTCTCAAACAAAAGGGTTCAATAATGGAGCACATTGAGGAGTTCCAAAAATTGAACATAAGGGTAAAAGATATTCCAGATGAGCATAGGATTGATGTGTTCATAGGGTATTTAAAGGATAATATCCAACACGATGTTCGCCTTTGAGAACCTGATTCATTAGAGAAGGCATTCAGGTTAGCAAGAAAAATGGAAAGCAAAATTATGGCAACCAAGAAGCTACCACTCACAACTATAAGGACGGAAGTGTTGTTGCCCCTAGTCTTCCACAACCTATAAGGTTGACACCACAACAATTGGAAGGAAAAAGAGCGAAAGGGATTTGTTACATGTTTGATAGAAAATACACTAAAGGTCATAAGTGTGCTGAGAAGAAATTATTTTACATAGATTGTGAAGAAGAAGAAGAAAAGGAGCAAGAAAGGTCAAAAGAAGAGGATATACTTCAGGAACAAAGCCTAGATGAAGAACAAATGAATCCGACCATATCTTGTAATGCATTGGTGGGAATTACCACGCCTCAAATCATCAAGATAGAAGGACAAATCAAGAAGAAAACAATAATAGTGTTGATTGATTCAGGAAGTACTCACAATTTTATTCATTGTAAGGTAGCAAAAGAATTGAATTTCTTCTTAGATCCAGCACCAGAGTGTCAAGTGATGGTTGCAAATGGAGGAACAATAAATTTCTCTAGAAAGTGCCATAATATCAAGATATCCATGGGAGAATATGTATTGACTAGCCCAATGCTTTCCATTCCAATGGGAGGTGCTGATGTTGTATTAGGAATCCAATGGCTACAACCCTTGGGTACAATAGCTTTCAATTTTCAAGAACTTTTCATGAAATTTTATATGGAATAAAGGAAGTTGTATTAATGGGTATTTCAGGGAAACCGGGAAAGATAATCAACTCTAATGGTATGAAAAAGCTTCTAAAAAGGGAACGAAAAGGTGTAAATGCACAATTATGTTCGCTAGATGTTTCCACATTGGAATCATCTATTTCTCCAAATCTCCAAATAGTCTTGGACAATCATTCCAAGGTATTTGAGACTCCCAAATGTCTCCCACCTATTCATGATCATGATCATGCTATTCATCTGATTCCAGG
>APFE031115941.1:2884-20286 GCA_000404065.3 Pinus taeda
AGATGGTGCTTTGTTTTGGAAAAATCATGAAGGTATTTTGCTTAATTGTTTGACTATAAATGAAACTAACAGCATCATGAAAGAATTCCATGTAGGGGACTGTGGAGGACACTTATATTGGAATTCCACGGCTGACAAGATCTTACGGGCTGGTTATTATTAGCCCTCTCTATTTTCCAATGTAAAAAAATTTGCTGTATCATGCCACAAATGCCAAATCTTTGAAGGGAAAACAAAACTACTGCCCTTGCCCCTTAAGCCCATTTCAACCGAGAAACCTTTTCAAAAATGGGGTCGCGACTTCATTGGAGAAATTCATCCCTCTTCCTCAGGCCAACACAAGTGGATTTTAACAGCCACTGATTATTTCGCTAAGTGGATTGAAGCCATCCCATGTAGGCAAGCCAACGACTCCACCATTATCCAATTCCTTGAGAGCAATATCCTTTCTAGATTCGGCTGCCCTGAGAAAATTATCACTGACAATGCTGTTGCTTTCAAATCCAAAAAAATGATCAACTTTTGCCATAAATACCACATCACCTTAGGCCACTCCACAAATTACTACCCTCAAGGTAATGGATTGGCCGAACCTTCCAACAAAAGCCTCATCAATATCATAAAGAAACTGCTGGACGAAAACAAAAAGAACTGGCACAGAAAGCTCACAAATGCTCTGTGGGCAGACAGACTTTCCACCAAGAAATCCATTGGGATGAGCCCTTATGAAATTGTATATGGCATGGAAGCCAAGTTCCCTTCATCTCTGGGCATTCCTACTATTAAATTGTTGCAAGAAATTCAGCTGAACCGAATGACATGCAGAGAAGAGTTAATCAAACCATTCATCTTCAGCAAACCAGAGAACAAGTCTTCGACAGAGCTCAAATACTGCAAGAAAAAGACAAAAAGATGTTTGATAAGAAGGCCAAAGCAGAGGATTTCTGGGTGGGTAGCAAAGTTTTAAGATGGGATTCACGAAGAGAAGACAAGGGCAAACACGCAAAACTCGATTTTCTGTGGAAAGGTCCGTACATTATCAGCATTGTGCAAGGAAATAATACCTATTTTCTCAAATCTCGAGATGGAAACACAGTTGAAGAAGGCCCTGTCAATGGCCGAATGCTAAAGCACTACAATGATCCTTTTTATTGAAAAGAGTAGGCGGTGTTTTATTCTGTGCATAGAATATTTGTATATACCAGTGTTTTGATTTTTTGTAAGAATCCATGATGCTGAAGCACGCAGAAGAAAGCAGGCAGTGCTTTGCAGCTTAACAGCAGCACAAGTGAAGGAAAGAGTTGTTACCAGTCTAAAGGTTCAAATCAATCCAACAGTCAGAATGAAGACGTTCAAAGCAGAGCAATAACAGAAGGAACAAGGCAATCTGACCTGTTGTTCTTGGCTTCTCACAAGGAGAAGCCATCCCCAAGTGGAGCCACAGTTAGCCTCATGCTGCAGCAGGTTACTCATATTTAATGATTGACATTTTTACAGACCAAATATGTCATACTTTGCATGCTGCAATGCTCCATATTTCCTAAACAGTCACCAAGCAAAGAAGGCTACTCAGAGTTCATCTAACTGCTTTCCAAATCTTGAGAAGTTATTCCAGTTTTGTACAATTTTCAGCTAAAGGGAGGTCCAAACAGCTTAATCTTGGTCACCCTAGCTTTCAATTTCCTATTTTAGAATATAGAGGATGAAAATCTGTCCAAACAGCTTAATCTTGGCAGATTCTTAGATAGGCAGAGAATCAAAGGAGACCAACTGCTTAATCTGGGCCCTCGGAAGAAAAAAGGGTAGTTTGTAGGTAGGAAGGTATAAAAATTGAAATGATGGGTCTACAAGTCTAAGTGCACCCAAACCAAAAGAAGAAAAAATGTTAGGTAAGTAGGTTGGGTAGGTAGTTTTGAGGTTGCAGAATTTTGATTGCTGATCAATTCCATATTTTCAGGGTGTCACCTCTACTCAGGACAATCACCAGGCAGTTTTTGTGAAAGAGCTCAAAACAGGCATAACTAACTTCCTTTCTCCATCTCCCCCAAATCCTTAACTAATTTTCCCAAAAAGAGGTCAATATCTGCTTGACATCTCTTAGTTTCATCATTTTCCATGTCATTTAGCCTAGGTGAAGGCCTGCTTCACTCAAGGAAGGATCCATACTTTCGCTATAAAATTCTATCTCCCAGTTGAAGTCTAAGATCTCTCAAACTTAGCGCTTTCTTACCATCTCCATATTAACTACTGACATTAGTATTTAACTCCCTATATTTTCCCCATCCCCCTACTAAAACTATGTAAATGATCCCCTATGTAAATATCTCTCCCCCTGGTTGAAAAATAACCATAACTACCCCCGGGAATTGCTCAGTTTGTCTGAAAATTGGCAAGAACCCTCATGCTGCCCTTTCAAACCATCTTCTGATGTAATAGACTCCTTCCAAAGTATAAAATCCCTTTTTAGGTTATCGGACCCCTTCCGAGGCCTCAAATGTTCTTCTAACGCACATACTCACTACTTCCAATCGCAATAGACCCTTGCCGATTTCCTTAACACTCTGCAGATCCTAGTGAGCCATCTTGTGTCGCCATATCGCAATATTTTCACCTCATAGGTGTGCCCCATCCTTCGTTGCCCGATGCGATATCGCGATATCAGCAATCGACAGCCGCAAGCATCGCATTTCCAAAATAAATACCTTCTTGTTCCCCGCCGATGCGATATTGCGATCGCATCGGAAGAAGTTCATCACATCGCATTAACGTATGAGTCACCCTGCCATGTCACCTGGCTGACGTCATCCACTGTATTGCTGGCGTCATGCTGACGTTAGCAACCAAAAAACTGAAAAATTCGCGTAGGAAGAAAAATCGTGCTTTGGAGCTCCGGAACAAGAAACGAAGGCAGTTTTCGATGCGCGATTAGCGCGAAGCGCTAATCGTGCATCGCTACGGGAAATAGGCCATATTGGGGAATCTTTAGGGAATCTTTTGATTCCTTGGCCCGTTTTGCACCGAAATTGCCCGATTTTGTCAAATTAAACCGATTTGAAGACAGGAAGAGACTAGAGACAGAGATTAAAGAGTATCAGATCAAATTCACAGAGAGAAAACACGTCAAAGAGTATCAGAAAGCGGCGGAGACCATCAATGTAGTGGCAAAGAGTATCAGCGAAGATCTTAACAGCAGCCCAAAGTAGGAGAAAATTTAATACCTTCCAGAAAAGTCAAAGAAAGAGGGTGAGGCCACTCAAAACTCTCAAATCATGGTTATTGCACATTTAATTCGCACCAGAACAAAACTGCAGATCCCAAAGCACAGTTATTCCAGCAGTACTGCATCGAGCCTCTAAGGGCCACATTGCACTCTTTTTAATCCAACTACTTCTGACACAGTTCAATAGATATTTACCTGCATTTAATTTTGGCACAATTTTAGGTTTAGAAAGCTCTTTTTGCAGAACTGTTTTAGGTCAATTGTAATAAACAAGTTTGAGATATTTGCACTATAAAGACAGCCCTGAATACTGTATTATGTGTTGGTTGGTTGGTTGATTAGTCAACAAGCTATCTCTAGCTAATTTTTCTTTGGGAGAGACTCGCACTGTAATATCTGATAAGTTTCTATAATCAAAGACTGCTTATGAGCCTTGGAGAACGGATTGTTCACTGTGTTTACTGGTTGAAGAGTGATTATGGAATTCTCGTGCTGTTGCATAACTCAATAAGTGCTTCTTACCTCTGTTTTCATTCATGAATTACGCTCTTAGACAGCGGAAAGAGAGATTAGCTTAGAATTTGTTTAAATACACTCTATGCTCAATTTCTATTGTTTCTTCATGTTTTCCTCTATTTAAGCATAAATATTAATTCCACATGGCTCATGTTTTCCTTATACCAAGAAAGTTATCCAGGGATTCTTCATTGCCCCTAGATAGAGATCATCTTTCCCTCTGTTAAGTTAAATGAGAGATTCTTAAGTGCCTCTCATTCCTTACATATCATTCATCCTTTTAGTCTAAAGATTGTGTTATGAGCAACTATCTTTCTTCATTATTTCTCTTGTGACGAGAAAGACGCACTGATAATCCTAACCCATGACTCCATGCCCAATGGTTTGAAACTTATCACTTCATAAATTGCCTCTCTACCTGAAAGCATTTTCCTTCCATCCAAACACAAACAAAAACCCCTGAGCCAAAAGCTAGCCTAAAATCACCAACAAAGTTGAATCATTAAGAGAGAGCCCTCTCTGATTGCAGGTGGGCTAGAACCTGCAATCCAAAGATTGGTTTGTGGTTACCTCAGCCGTATCCCTACAGGAGCCTAGGGAAAACCTAAGTGATAACATGTTGATTCCCATGTCAATGCTCTATGCCAACTTTGTTATGAAATGGAGGAGAAGTGGAACTCCCTACTGAATAGCCGACCTAAACAACCTACCTCGGGTGAGACTCCAAAATTCCTCAAGCAAGCCGACAAAATCACCATCCCCTTGAAAGCAACCCTTAATGAGTACACTCGATTCTGCTAGGATATTATTGTTGCAGTGCCAGAGATGGGGCCTTGATTTGGAAAATAAGGTCAGCAAGAAGAAAAACATAGCAAGAAGTAGGACCGAGACAACACGAAGCAACAACAATAGAAGCACCAACATAAACATCAACAACGTCGACAACAATCATGTAGATAGTACCCAGGTAGATTGGCTCAGGGAGGAGTCAATGAAATGTGGTCGGGGCCTATTTAGGCCTTCATTTTGAGTTTTTGTGGAAAGAAGAGCCAAGGACAGGTGGCGGGGATGATTGTTGGGGTTATGGAGCTCACAACCAAGGGGGGAACAAGAACCAGAAGTGAACAAACAGTTGTAGGAAGGTGGGGGAGAAGAGCAGGAGAAACCGAGAAAGGGGAGAGCAAAGGAAGCCAAAGATAAATTCAGCCGAGTAGAAGATAAGTGTAACTGCAAGTCTTAGCGTAGCTCAAGAGATAAAAGGAGAAAAGGAGGGAGAGAAATGGTTGGTTGTTGATTAGTTTAGAGAACCAGGGATTGGTGGAGCCTTCTTGAGATGCAAAAAGGCATGAATCACTCCTCTCCCTGTCTATGTCTATGCCTACAGGTTATGTTACTTATATTCTTGATGATCAGGGTTTGACTCTCTTGTAATTCCTTATGTATTTCCTTATGTTAAGCTTAATGAAAGAGACAATTCGGATCAACAATGCATTCTTGAGTTTTGTGTTGGTTCTTTAAAAAAATTTAATGTATGTATACAGGTTGTCTGGTTTCCTAAGATGATATGAGTCGAACAGTATGGTTGGATTAATGAGGATTATTGATTGTTATGAATCAATATCATCTACTTGTTGTGATTCCCTTTGTGCCTCATTCTACTCCATCTAACTTTAGTTTCGACACACTTCAGGTGAGACTCTTTACCCTCTCTAGGTAAGGTGACAATTTCAACATTTCTCTAGACTACAGTGGAGCCTCATTGGCCCCTTGTGCCTAAACCCAGGGTCTCTACCCTATTGTAATTTTCATGCCAATAGGTCCATGTCTAAGCCCCCAAGGGTAAGGCCTTCAACGCCTTACATGGAGAGGGTCGAGCCCTGAGCTCTGGCCAGGTATAAACCATGAATGTTCCTATTGTCATTTTCATGCCAATAGGCCCATGCCTAAGCCCCCAAGGGTAAGGCCTTCGACTCCTTACATGGAGAGGGTCGAGCCCTGAGCATGGGCATGAACCATCCTATAGAAGCCTATGGGTTATTCATTGAAACCATTACACATGTATTCTATATAAGTGCGAGACACTTTAGATCTATTCTAGCATTAAAATTCATTCTCTCACACACCCAATATCATTCAGAATTAGGAGGTTGTCATATTGTTCCAATCCACATGAGCTCATAAGTGTAGTGCATAAGTTATAATCATAATCATATTCCCTAAGATTCGTCGAAGCCCATGAAAACTTTTGATGACTACCAAACAACTATGGGAGAGTCCCCATGTTATAATCCCTTTTACATGTATAGGAATGTACTTATCTGAACCTCCTCACCATTAGAAAATTGGGTTGAACTTGTCACTAAAACATTGTCATCATTTTAAACATGCGAACTACATATAGGGCTATAAGAGATTTGGCATAATTTAACATAAGTACACTCATGCATGATCCTATAAAAATGAAAAAGATTACATATAATCCAAAGCATTCAAATCTAGAAACAAATGCATAAATATTGTTGACACCTAATCATTAGGATTGGGTGAATATTTGTAAATAATGTAAATAGTAAATAATGGAAAATGAAGAGACATCAGGAGGTGAAGCCCAAGAATCTCTCCCTCCTATATATAACCATGTGTAATATTAATGAATAAACAAGTTGCGTTGAGGAGTTACCTCCTAGCCTGAAATGGTATCAGATCCAACCCTTTTTTAACTTCCTCCTACTCCTGTAACTCCTGCATCTCCTTCCATTTTCCCCTATTCCTCTACATTCTAATTTTTCTAATCATACTCTATTAGGGTCAAAATGGTTGGCACTGTTGGTGCCTCTCTTTCTTGTAAAATATTGGCAGCATAGCTGATGTAATTCCTTATGATCCCCTAGGTAGTGATACAAATCTCATTCTCTTGGATGGTTGACTCAGGCCTCAACTTCTCAACTTTTATCTACCCATACTGGCTTGTTTCCAGAGGAACACATCATTTTAAGATCTCAACGATAGCAACAATCTTACTTATTGCCTGACCTATTGCCTTCAAGGAAATTTTTGGTGCCTTTATTTCTTTGGTACGTTGATCGCACATTGGAGTCAAGTCTGCCTTTGGTGCGGTGGATTGTAGGTTGCGCCGGAGGATGAAATTGTGAATGGTATGCCATAATCCATTGGAGGTGATAAGTTTGTATACCTTTCATTTTATAATCACTCGCGAATGAGATGGCACATTATGTTCCTAAGCACAAAAGGAAAATACATTGTTATTACATCTGTTGAATGCTACAATACCGCTAATCTCGTATGCATAATCCTCATTTTTTTTAAGACTATAATTGTGTATTTGACTCCCAAGGTTATACCACTAGACATTCCCTATGTTCCAGTATTTTGGTGTAGTATCATACCACTCCATTGGAATTGAATAGCACTCCATATATAATCACCCTCTGCTTGTATAACATCCTCATCCACTGCTCTAGTTCATATATTGCAGGTCAACGCTCCCCACTGTTGGAACATTCCCCCATCCTCCTAACTCCAAATGTTGTTGATTTAATACGCAAACTCCATCCTCCCACTTGGATTTATCCCTCCCTCGGCCTCCAAACACAAAGCCCATGCAAGCATTGTTGCTACCATACAAGTGGCCCATTACATTAATAATGCCATATTCACGCTCCCGTGGTAATACCTCCCTCCATACTCTGGGTATAACCTCCCCCACCAATCATCACCCTTCCCCTCATACAAACTCCCCCAAGTAACAACACCCCAGAGTAATACCTCTATCCTAGATATCGTAGTGCATTTTTCTTACAATGTTTACACCAAAACTGCATTTTTTTCTCCACTAGAAGTACAATTTTTTATATTGGTAGCCGAGTATACATATTTAAAATGCATTCATTGATATCTATTGTTGGAGTAGTTCTCTCAGGAAAATAGAACTATCTTGAATGGTCAAGGAAGATAAAACACAATTTCATTCTCAATGAGCTGTGGAAAGGATTTTATGTAGGACAAGGAGATAATGAACCTACAAAACCTACCTCATACAAGGAATTCGCCTTTTGGGAAAGAAAGAATAGCAAGGACTATGCCTTAATTGTAGAATCTATAAATGAGGAGGTGAGTCATCATATTTCACCATTTTCAAATGCTTTTGAAGCATTACAAAAGTTGAAGGAACTCTATGACTCACACTTTGAACTTAAAGTTGTCCAATTGATGATTAAATCATTCAGTCTGGAATTGAAAATTGATGATCCTTTTGCTTTAGCATCAGAAGTAAGATCTATTATGCATGATATCAAGGTCACTAATGTTGCACTAGAAATTCCTTCTATATATTTTTTCAAGGCACTTTAGCCCACTTATTCAAATTATCTTGAGTCATTGCAAGCAAATGGAAACCTCAAAGAGATTACCTTCATCTCCCTTGTGAAAAAGTTTCTAAGAGAGAGAAGGCTTTTGGGAAAAGGACAACTCCTTAGTCTTCTGAAGAAGTTGTATATCTTTTGCATAGAAAGAAGGATCATGCTCAAGATTATTCTAGAGGGAGAGTTGGACGAAGAGGAAGAGGAAGAAGAAATTTTAGAGGTAAGAGGGGCAAACACTCTCAAGGAGAAAAGTATGATCTTCATTGAATATGTTGCAATAGAGATGGATCACATGATGCATCAACATGCAAGCTACCTTGGGAAAAAATTGAGCATGAAAGAAATCAACCCAAAGGTAAAACCAATGACAAAGACAAAGGTAAAGCACTGAATCCGCTCACTATATTGTGGCACATTGTAATATTGGAGTAAATGAAGACTTTTTTAATGCTTCACTTGATTCTTGGAAAAATGATTGGCTGCTTGATTCAGGAGAAACTTGCAACATGACTTTTAGAAGAATTTTTTTTCAAGAATTCATTGATAATATTGATGCAGAAATATACTTTGTAGACAAATCAAAACTCAGTCCATTAGGGCTTGGCACAATCAGGCTCAAATTGCCTCATCTTCTAGACTTTCTTTTGCATGATGCTTTATATCTCCCATAGTTGAGGAGAAACTTGTTGTCCTTGGTCCATATCTGCCAACAAGGACACTCCATTCATATTTTTGATGGCAAGGTTGATGTGAGAAAAGCATCAGATCACTCACTTGTCATGACAGGGATAGAAGAAGAAAGACTTTTGAAGGTGCAAGGTACCTCTTCTCAAGCACAAAAATTTTCATACAGTTCTCATTATGATGAAGGTACATTTCCATCAAGTCTTTTATGGCATGCTATATTTGGACACTTGAACTATGACAACCTTTTCTTGTTGAGAAAAATGGTGTTACTAGTTTGCCTATAATTCCTAGGAAACTTAAGCAATGTGATGCTTGTATTCTAGGAAAGCATAGCAAACAATCTTTTCATGATTCACATTCCAGAGCACACTGAAAATTTTAACTCATTCATTCAGATTTATGTGGTACAATGCATGTTCCTTCTGGAATTGGAAATAAATATATGATGACATTTATTGATGACTACACAAGAATGTGTTGGGTTTATCTATTGAAGAACAAATTTGATTATTTTCAAACATTCAAGAACTTTCATACATGGATTGAAACTGATGCACAATATCATATTGGCTCTATTCGCACTGATAATGGAAAAGAATACACTTCAAATGGATTTTAAAACTATCTTCACCGGCATGGGATCAAACATCAAACAATTGTGCCTTATAATCCCTAATAGAATGGATAATCTAAAGAATGAATAGGACAATCTTAAATATGGTACATTCTATGATGTTTTTCAAGAATGTTAAATTGATGTTTTGGGCTGATGCAGTTCTATGTGTTGTGTATGTAAATAATATATGTATATTTAATGCTATTAGAAACAAGACTCCTTATGAAATGTGGTATGGACACACTCCTTCAGTAAAGCATCTCAGGGTCCTTAGTTCCATTTTTTATGCCTGGATACCAAAGGTACAAAGAAACAAAATTGGTGGAAGGAGTCATAAGTGTATCTTCTTGGTGTATTCAAATACATCTAAAGCATACCATCTCTATGATGAAGTTAATAAGATGTTTGTTGTATCTAGAGATGTAATCTTTCTTGAATCTTCCAAAGATGACAATGTTATTGAGCGGTAGCTTGATCGTTGGATAGGTTCGGACATGCAAAATTGTTCCAAGAATTTGATAATCATATTCCACATCTTGAAGGGTGGATTCCTATACTAGATCAGTCTATGGAATATTCTTCTAAAGAACTCTCTCCCCCACATGAAGCTCCATCCAATGATTATACTTTAAGTGGTATGGTTGATGGAATTGGGAGACTCAATATTGATCCAATCCCAGTTTAGTCAATTCAGCATCCTGAACCATGTCAGAAAGGTCCTCCAAAATGGCTGACAAAGACACTTGAAAGTGTTCATCTTGATGAGGTTGGAAAGACAGGAACAAAAAATTCAACCAGGCAAAATGGAGGTGATGTAGATGATTCTAATTCACCTGTTGATATGGATGTTCTTATGATTGTGAACTAAGTTTGTCTATAGGTTATGAACCAACTTCCTTCAAAGAAGCCGCTTCTCATGATGAATGGAAAGAAGTGATGCAAAAGGAGTATGATGCATTAATAAAGAATGGAACTTGGAAGTTGGTTGATCATTGATTGGGAACCAAACCAATTGGTTGCAAGTGGGTCTACAAGAACAAGTATAAAGTTGTTGTCTCACTTGAAAAGAAAAAATCCAACCTTGTGGCAAAAGGTTTTGCATATAAGGGGTCGATTATGAGGAAACGTTTCCCCACATCAAAATGGGCTACCATCCAGAGAATCTTTTCCTTGGAAGCTCAAAATGGGGTTAGAAATTCCATTAAATGGGCGTAAAAACTACTTTCTTGAATGGAGATCTGAAAGAAAAAAAAAATTATGTCCCAGCCAGAAGGATTTGTTGTGAAGGGACATAAACATAAAGTATGCAAAATTGTGAAATCCTTGCTTTCCCTCAAGCAAGCACCGCGAGCCTGGTGTGAAAAGTTAACTGAGCATCTTCAAGATCATAATGTTTGAAGTTGATTTACACAAGATTAGTTGTATATCTTTTGTTATAAGTAGATGATAACATTATGATCTTGATGATGCTCAGTTAACATTATTTGTATATCTTTTGGTATATGTAGATGATCTTTCGATTACAGGGAACAATGAGAGGTACATTACCTCCATAAAGAAGGAATTGAGGAAAGGTTTTGAAATAACTGACTTAGGCTATGTTCACTACTATCTTAGTATTGAACTCAACATCTGAAGTCTATATTCCTCTCTCAAAAGAAGTACATTGGAGATCTGTTGAACAGGTTTGGCATGGCTAAGTGCAATCCTCTAACTACTCCAATGGAACAAAACTTAAATTTCACATCCATTGAACGAAAATAATTGGAGGATGCAACAAAGTATAGACATCTTGTAGGAAGTCTCAACTACCTAACTCCTACCTGACTGGACATTTCATTTGTTGCTGGGACATCCTCTCCAAGTTTGTGCAAAATCCTTGTGAGGGATATTGGTCTACTGCAAAAAGAGTTCTAAAATACTTGAAAGGGACCCAAGACTTTGGACTCAAGTATACATGGGTGGGCGGCTTCAACTTGATTGGATACTTGGATACTTAATTGGATCTCTCCAAGCTACAAGTCTCTTATTCTATCTTTTCTGGGTTACCTCCTTCATGCTACTCATGGTCGTAAATCATCATTATTGCCATTGTATTGCCTCCAATTTCCCCTTCATCTCTCATCCATAGTGCTATTGTTCTAAGTGATCATGGGGAATATTGTTTGTCAACCTTTTTTTTTCTCTTCAGGTTGAATTCCACTATCCCCTAGCTACCCACACAACCCATCCTTCATAAATTTCCATCCTTTTTTCATTATGACTTTTTCCAAAGCCAACATGGATCCTTGTCCTTCTTCTTCAACTAAATTAATTCAAAACATTAGTCCATTTGAAGCACACCAACTAGCCTTCAATGGTTTTCATAAAACAGTTCAAATTTTCTACTGCAAGGAAAGCTTAAAATATCCCAAGAAAGTAACCCTCCTCAACCTCTAGAATTTGTGTCCCTTGACTCAACCCATTTTTTTATTAGTATTTAAATTTCATGCAAAAGTAGAAAATAAATAAGGATGTCACAAAACCCTACCCCTTGGGGTGACACCATCCTTAGCATTATTCATATACAACACAAAAGGCATGCTTAAAAATAAACATATTGTTTTATGGAACTTTATATATACAACTGTGTACATTATTTATAAATTTACATACATTTTCTTCAATCAACAAACAAAAAATGATATGATTCTCACATCTAATTAGGAATTTCCAAAGTGGATTCCTCATGCCCAAGTGTCTCCATGACACTTTTCCCAAGTGGCTTCCATGGGCCCAATTTTTCTCCACTGCACTTTGAATTTCTCTATTGCTTGGTTATGGAGTGTGAGGCTCCTCTGATCTAGGATGCATAGTGCCTCTAGCTGAAACTATTCCTCTCATTCCACCTATAGCATAGACTGATTAATCACATGATTAGAGTCATGTACATATCTTTTAAGCAAAGGAACATGGAAAACATCATGGAATTTCATTGATGGAGTTAAGGACAACCTACAAGACACTGGCCCTATTCTTTCAAGTATCTCAAAAGGCCCATAACACCATGCTTCCAACTTGGCACATGACCCAATCTTCAAGGAAATTTTCCTGGGTCTCTCTCAAGTAAACATGTTCTCCAACTTGGAACTCCTTATGCACCATATATTCATCCACATAGATTTTTTTCCTGACATGTGCCACCTTTAAATTTTGTCTAATCATTTGTATTTGTTGATCCATCTCTTTAAGCATAGTAGTCCTAATAAGGACCTTGTTAGCTAGATCACTGCAGCTGATAGGACTATTGCAAATCCTTCCATACACTACCTCCAACAACATAATATTTAGAGATTCTTGATACCCATTGTTGTATGAAAATTATATAAGTTCAAGATATTCTTCCCACTTATTTGGTGGGTGCATCACATACATCCTCAACATGTCTTCGAGGATTCTATTTTTCCTCTCTATTTTCCCATACATTTATGGATGATAAGTTTTACTAAAGGCCAATTATGTCCCTAATACTACAAATAGCTCCCTCCAAAACCTTGAAATGAACTTGGCATCTCTATATGAAGTTATTTTCTTAGGAACTCCATGCAAACTCACAATCGCCTTTAGGAAGATTTGGACCGCGTCACCAGTTGTACTGGTGGATTTGACTACCACAAAATGAGCTACCTTGCTTACCTTGTCAATGAACACCATAATTGCATCATGTTGTCTAGAGGTTCTTGGAAAACTTGTAATGAAATCCATGGATATAACTTCCCACTTCCATTCCATAATGGGAATGGGTTGTAATCAACCTATTGGGTGTATCCTTCACTTGCTGGAACTCCATACATTTAGCAACAAAATAAACCACTTACATTTTCAATTTAGGCTAATAGTAAAAAACTTGTTGGCCATGAGGGTATTTTGGTATCCTAGGTGGTTGGACTATGGCTTAATATGGAACTCTCTCATTATGAGCTTCCTCAAATCATAATTGTTTGGCACATAGATTCTATTTTTGAATCTAACTAGACCATCATCTATCAAATGATATTTCTCATCCTTTCCATCCTCACCATCTTGTTGTAGCTTTTCCTTTTTCTGTTGATACTTCACATAATGTTTCCTTGCATTTTTGACCTATTCTCCTAGGTCCAATACATAAGAGCTTATTGTTTTCATATGATTTAATTGTATACTTCTAATAAGTGCATTAGTAACCTTGTTTCCTTTGCCTTTGATTTACTTCATTTAAAAATCGAACTCACTAAGTATGCTCAACCATATAACTTTTCTTGTATTCAAATTAGGTTCATAAAATAAATATTTTAGTGCCCCACAATCTGTTATAAGCATACATATTTTGTATTGGAGGTAATGCCTACACATTTTCAATGCATGGATGATGGTAGCTAACTTTGAATCATGAGTCACATAGCTTGCCTCATTTTCATTTAGATTTCACGACTCATGGAAAACTACTTGTCCTTCTTGCATCAATACTCCACCGAGCCCCTTCTTGCAAGCATATGTACAAAAAAAAGATCTTTGTCTAGATCTGCAATTCTTAACACTAGTGCATTAGAGAGAAATTGTTTGGACTATTCAAAGCTTGTTTCACATTCAACTATACACACGAATTTCTTTCCTTTCTTCTGCCAAAAGGTGATTAGGTGGCCTATCTTGGATGATCTAATCTCATTCATATTTTTCGTTGTTGGCCACTCCATAATGGGCTTTCTTTTTCTTGATCAATTGATATCCCCTCCTTGGTGATGATGTGTCCTAAACAATGTATTTGTGAGGGCAAGAAATCACACTTAATAAGATTTACATATATCTTTTATTCCCTTATAAAATGTAGAATTGCATCTAGGTGCTTTCCACGTTCTTCTTTAATAAGAATATATCATCAATCAAGACAATCACAAATTTTCCAAAGTATTGTTCATTAAACACATGGAGGTGGTAGGGGAATTAGTAGGCCCAAAGGGTACCAACATAAACTATTAATTCTTGTGTCTTGTCTGAAATGGAGTATTATGGATATCTTTGTCCTTGATACATATTTGGTGAGAGTCTGGCCTCATATGAATATTGGATAAAATTGTTTCTCTTTTCATCTAGTCAAATAATTCATCAATCCATGGCAATGAATATCGGTTCTTGATGATCACCTTATTTAATTTCCTATAATCATTGCATAGGCTGAGTGTACCATACTTTTTATTGATAAAAAAAACTAGAGCTCCCCATGCAGACAAACTTTCCCTTATATAGCCCTTATCCAACATCTCTTTAAGATGTAGTTTTAATTCAAATAATTGAGGGGTATTCATCTTGTATTGTTCCTTGGATGCTAGTGTTTCTATAATACAAGCCTCTTGTGTGTTATTTTTTCTTGGTCCTGCATTTCCTAATCTAGGAAATACTTATTACAATGATTCTATCCACATGCTGTACATTGCAAGGGATCCCTGGTCTCAAACCCATGTTACTTTCCCACAGGCTAATGTGCATGACCTTTATTAGATGGACTAATTTTTTTCTATGATAGAATTTAATTGGTTGTGCTCATACCTTCTCTCTTGTCTGCAATTTCATTATGTCATTTCTTTTTATCTTTACTGCTACTATTTTCTTTCCAATCACTCATTAACTCTAGCTTGCATTTTGATTGCTCATAGCAATGTTTCAACTTTTTAACGGCATCATTTAATGTGTGAGGTTCATGAAATTAAATTTGATATTTGAATGATAGGGGAAACCCACTTATGAATCTTTGAACTTTTTCCTTCTCATCCTTAGGATATGGCATATATCTCAACAATTCCATAAACTTAGTGGTGTATTATTCATCTGTCATTTGTCCCATTCTGATCTCATAAAATGCTTTTGATTTGCTCTCATAGTATCTATCTAATAAATATTTCTTTTTGAAGAGTATTTCAAATTAACACCAAGTCAACTCCTCTTTAGTTATGCCTTTGAAATTATTCAAATATTTCCACCATACGTCTGTTTTTCCCTTCAAACTATAGTTGGCTACCTTCACTTTCATGTTCTTAGAATAGTTATAGATTCTAAATAATTTCTTCGTTCCAAGAAAACAAGCTTCTACATCATATTTCTTCATTTCTCCATCAAATGTGGGTGGTTTAGCCTTGTTCAATTCCTTTGGCATATAATACCTTTCACTCTTTCTTTGATGATTATGATGATGATGATGACAATGATAATAATACCTCCTTGTAGTAGAACTAAAATGTCTACCAAAGTGATGTTCGTAAGTGCTAGTTATTTTCTATGGGATACCCAATGTTTTATTCCCTCTCACGGTTTCTTCACTTTCCCATATGTTCCTCTTCCTAGACCTACTACCATCTACCCCAATTTTTCTCTCTTCTAGTTATAAAGGACGTTTCCTATCTCTATGACAATCCCCCAACTCATCTTGCCTCTATCTCTGTAAGTCTGAGAGGCTTTGCAATATCCATCCCTTATGCATTCGAGAGATTTTGATCCTCCCCTATTCTCCGCTGAAGCTTCTTCATGCCCATGTTGTGACCTATGAGAACTATATTAAATCATCCTTCTACTCATTCCTTTGTTTCTCATTATCCTTTGCTTCTTGTGATGTGTTCTCATCCACACACAATTATTATATACACAATAACATAAATAGATAACAAAATCATGACCATGAACTTGATCTTGTGGAGTTTCTATGGTAGGGCTAGCTATGACAAATAATTCATGTTAGTACTTCAATATCAATTGGACATCAAGTCATTAGCATTACTACATGTGCATGCATCGTCAACAAAATATATCATTCAACACGATTTGTTAGCTCACATAATTATCAATCACAAATATATATATATACACACAAACAAACATACACACACACATATCCTTGACATTTATTGTACTCTTCTAAGGCATCATTAGTCTCCAAAGGTCCAGTGTTGAATCTTTTCTCTGATACCAATCGTAAACATACCCCCTTACCCTTTGGAGTGTATTTACTATGCTAACCCAACTTCCCTGGTATAGTTAGAGAAATGGGGTAAAATGAATTTGTTGACTATCTTCTAAGTTTCCAGAACTTAATTTTGATGTCATCGTCATGTTTGTATCTTCAACACATTTCTAGTGATAAATTTTGTCCAATTTGGAGTCCAGGATTGCAAATTAGGGTCTTCTAAAGTTTTATTAATTTAAATGTGTCACCACTCTTTTTCTTCCATGTGGCATCTCTCAATACCTTATTATTTGGTTTCTCCCCACCCTTTATATCTATATATATATATAATAGATAGATAGATACACCCATCCACCATCTAGCAACCTACATTAACCCATTCAATCAACACTTGAATTTAAATGCGCCACCCCACCTCCATTGCTGACATCACCAAGGGAGGGGGGTGGGGAGGGGTGTTTGGGGGAATCATCATTATTTGGGTTCCATTTCATGGTTCTAATTTGGTGACCTGATGTCTCCCTATGGCTTGACTCATTCAGTGGCTCACAGGTAATAGTGCCACCCTCCCCCTCCTCTCACTAACGTCATTGGGGGGTGTCATGTTGTTTTGGTTCCACACAAAGTTCCAAATGGGGATCCAACTCTTACTGGGAATAGTGTCCACTTGGATGCTGCTATTCCCACTAAGACTGGTAGCTATCTTAGAAACAAACAAGTAAAGTCTACTTTCGTTTTCCTTTATGAAAATAGACAAGAGGGCAACCAAGGAGACCAACCTTAGTCTTGCACTTGATTTCCTCTCCTTCCTGATAGAGCTTTGCCACTTCTTCTTTGTCTACCCAGCTTCAAAGAGCACCTATGGAATCACAGCAACATACTACTATCGAGGAACAAAGATATATATTCATAAATAACACAAGACCAGATGTGTGTTAACCATACAAATGCATATATAAGTAAACATACAAGAATATGGAGGAAAACTTGAATAGCTTTATTAAGATGAAA
>APFE031115941.1:22034-48392 GCA_000404065.3 Pinus taeda
GATGATGGATTGGTAGC
The DNA here is from genome assembly GCA_000404065.3 of Pinus taeda. Classification (NCBI taxonomy): domain Eukaryota; kingdom Viridiplantae; phylum Streptophyta; class Pinopsida; order Pinales; family Pinaceae; genus Pinus; species Pinus taeda. The sequence goes on from APFE031115941.1 coordinate 22,052, forward strand.
ATTAACCCCAAAGATGGATGGTGTGATGGACCAATGGTGATGACCAGTGAATGGAACAACCCAACCCGACATGGATGCGGAAGGAAAGTGTCACGTTCAAGAGCGACTTGCTACCAGTAAAGATTTTTCAAGTTTTCTTCCCAATTTTTCCCAGTCATTGCTGACCAATACCTCTTTATTTTTCTCAAGCTTGAGGAGGATAACATATTCTTGTTCTATAATCCGCCGTTCGGGCGAACCTGTCACTATATTTTAATGAGCCTAGCGACAGTGAAACTTGTTCTCGTCCATTTGGACAAGTTTATCGTTATTTGGTTTTAACGAGTTTAATGACAAATATAAGTCAGTCCCTTTCAATTTTAGAGAGTCCAAAAGGAACGGAAAGGAGACACCAACAATTCGTTTTTGTCATGTAATCCCTTAAGTCTGAAAAAGCGTAAAATAATACAAAAGGGATGAATTTTTGATAGTTTTAACGAGCTGAACAAGACAAGCGCTCGATCTTTTTGTGTAATAATCCCTCAGGTCCAAAAAGATTAAAATCTAGAGGAGGGATAGCACTTCCGATGACTTTAATGAGTCGGAGAGGCCATTCGCTCGGCAATCTTTCATATTTTACGAGTCAGTTGAAAAGAGCTTAAAGGAGACTCATTTTCGAGGAACGAGTGATGGTTTTGGGTAGGAGCTAATTCCAGGTTAGATTTGGAATTTTCCAATCACGGCAGTGTCACAAGGATGGCTAACAGAATCACTCTTCGCAGATGTTCCTCGAAGGGGTAAACAATCATATGGGGGTGAATAATTGGCTAAAAATAGAGTGGAGGTGATGATGAGAACACGACCAAGGCTCAAAAGCTGGCGATAAGGCATTCACAATGGTTATTTACCGGTTCATTTTTTAATGAGCTTAAATGTTGGGGGAAACATTTTCTCATGACTTATGTTTATTTTTTAACGAGCTTGAAGTATGCGCTAAAACTGCTCGTGGCGGGTTTATTTTTTAATGAGCTTGAACCATGCGGTAACACTGCTCGCTAGTCGTATGATAAGGATGTCTCATTCAAGATGCTATTTCGCAGGGGCTTACATCTTTAAAGCTTTGCCCCGAATCCTTTCTTTATGCAAGCTAGGAAACGACTAGCCTTATGGGTTTAAAGGGTTAGAGGTCCTACAAATTTAAAAAGTAAATAGCCTCTCTCTGCTTACATGCAAAAAGGTTTGCATGCCCCTAGGTATAGCGAAAAATTCCCAGGTTACCATGAAATTTCTATCCGTGTAGCAGATAAAATTATTCCTTGGCAATGTCTACCGAAATAGACAAAGGTAAGAATTGTAGATGCATTCCACTCACATAACTTTAGCGAAGGTATCTAATTCCAGCCTAATCCCATTTTCCTGTGAGGATGGGTGTGTCAGACTAGTCATATATCCCCCGTGAAAACCTACTCTATTCCCAAGGTTTTCCTGCCGAAACAGACCAGGGTGCATGCCCCCTAGGTTTCAGTCACATCCTCCTGAATCACTCACGCTCATCAAGTGGATGGACTGGGGATCGATGAGACATTCCTTGCATGAAAAGACCATTTAGGGATGGCATTTGACTATTTGCGATGTGTGAACTGGGGAATGACATTTGGTCTATGAGCTTGACCATTCTGCCTTCGTGCGGAAAACACATTACTCTAAAGAGTGAGGAGATGATGGCTCCCATGTAATAAATATAGTCGTGTCCAAGGAGTATATTATAATCCAAGGGTCCTTGAACTACCATCAAGTTCATGTGAACGGTTTTCCTTCTCAATGTAATGGGCACATTTGGAAGGATCCCTAAAGTTTGGTTGGTTCCTTTGTCGAAGCCTGTCATATTTCTCATTTCAGGCAAAAGCGATGGCGAACCAAACACTTTCCAAGCAGTTGAGGAAAGGATACTCACAGAAGCCCCTTCATCGATGATGGTACCAGCCATAACCATTCGGTAAGCTTGTACAATGATTTTGAATGGTACACTAGCTGGTAAATGGGGTCTGCCTAGTAGATTCCAGTCGAAGGAAACGACTAGGTTGCTTGGTGGTGGGACCAAATAGACAGACGGATATGACTCTGATGAGCTTCCTTCTTGCGATAAAAGAATGGGTGGACTTCCCCCAAGTTCATCGGAGTTTTTTTTGATGAAAAGAATTTGAACAGTGTTGTTCTCTTTCTCTTCAATGACGGTATCATTCGAAGATGAACAATCTGAAGGCAAGACCAGGTCAACTACCATCTCGACCTTTTGACTTTTGTCTGGTATGGATTCAGAGGGTTCATTTTCAATGATAAACGCTTCAGCCGACCATAATGACGGCCCAACCGGATTTTCAACCAGTGGGGGACTTGGCAAGAGTTTTTTATATCCGGGAGGGAGCTGTAGCGGTGAAGCAGGATGGTCATCCAAAACTCTTTTAGCCTCGTCCAGGAAGGGACAATGGTGGATGGCGTGATTGCCTTCACACAACTTACAAGGAAATCTGGGATTCCTTTTCTGTCCATGTGCTTTGCTTTCACTAGTTGATGGTGTGCATTCAACATGATCATCAGAGGTTGATGACACCGGATTGTGGAAACGAGGAGACCAGTCCCTTAAGATCTGAGGGATGCAGGGAAAATCTCGGTGAAAGTGGTCTCCATTGAAAACGACACAAGGAGATTTAGGTTTCGACGGTACAGTGTGAGGATTTTCGCTAGATGATGCTTGGTTGCCGCCTTTCGATTTTGGTTCCTTTTTCTTCTTTTCCTTTTTTTCTTTCTGCTTCTTCTTCTTCTCAGTCACTTGATTTTTAGCTTTATTGGCTTTATCAAGCGAAGAGGAAGGAGGAGAGGGAGAATCAAACGAAGTAGAAGTTTGGGAGGAAACTCTAGTGTCATCTAGTTGCTGACTTAACTGTTCAAGAATTACGGGATTCTGAACGACAGAGGTAGAGAAGAGCCAAACAGGAAAACCAATTGTCAACCCTGGAAGCGACAAAGTGGCCATATGGGGTGCACCAACATCTCCCCAAGAGGAGAAGGGACTAGGATTTCCTCCAAGGGGAAATCCTTGGTTGGTAGACTCCATTTCTCAACCCTAAGACCAACGAGGGAATTTGTGATGTTATTCCGATTAAAATAAATTTTAGATGCTTTGACACAACTTGTTTTTTCAATTTTAAAGAGTTGAGAAAAAACAAAAGATGACTCTAGTCGCCTTCGATTTTTATTGAGCTTGAAGTGACATGTGCTGAGAGGACATTTTCCTTTAAGGAGTCTGAAAAGGAGAAAAATGGACTTCTCTGGAGATCTAGGTAGAGGGGATTACCAAACCAATCGCAAAACTGCAGAATACTTTTTACGGTACCACAGTAAATCTTCGTGAATGCTGTTTTTAGTGCATTGCAATCGATAGGGCAACAAAAATGGGTTCCTAAGGATAAACGATGCAGCCTATTATGGTCTCCAAAAATATACTCGACGGTACGTGGGAGAACAAGTCCGTACTATCACTTGTCCTCTCAGAGTGGGAGAATCACCCAACCAACAATGAAAACAACAGTTACCAGGTTTTATGACGCCGGAATATGTCTCTAGCCTAGACCTCTAGATGTTGTGCGTTAGGTTCCAAAGCGTTGTTAGATTCATTAAATTTATTTTAAGTTGATATTGCTTAAAAATTTGCCTTTCAGGTTCACCGCGTGATGTGTATACAACTCCTAAAATGTAGTCTAAGATGATAAACAAACGTTTAATCTTCTTTTGGCAATGAAAATCCTAGCTACTAAGGAAAGAAAGTCAAGAATCTTTTAGCAAAGAGCACAGAGCACACGCTAAATGCATTGTCCTAAATCAAACCAAGCAGTCAAAATGAAAATGCACATGCACGTATTTGTTTTTATCCTTCTTAATGTATGAATGATGATAAGAAAGCTATGTGAAAGTCTGAATCATTTTCAAAGCGACAATACTCAACAAGTTCCTTTTCAAAATGAAGTGAAGGTAAGAGAGACACTTTGCGATTTCGAAATGAAAATTGCTTTTCGACACTCTAAAAACTATTAATTAAAATCATATGCAATAGTAACTATATAATCGACAACAAAAAACAATGGGATTGTCTTCTAAAACTTAAAATAACATCTACGACACTTTCAGATCTAGAAATGACAGTTCGACTATGCTATCTTTTTGCAAAAGAGAACTGAAAATGGCGCACAATACATAAAAACACTTACAGTTCTTTGCATTATGGAGGCGGAATAATGTAAGAGAAGGGGGATTTCACAGAGATACACTGACTATAGACAAAAAAACTCCTGAATAGGACTGAAAACAGTGAGCAAAAACTGAAGTTTGAAGGTAAAGTTAACCTTCCCTGGCCATCGCACCTATCACGCTATGAATTCAATATGCAGTGCACCTACTGCACTCGGGAAGTGCAATGCATACAGTTTGCCTTGAAGGCAGGGTGCGATGGTACCAATGTGAGACTTTAAACAAGTTTTTACTCACAATTTGCAATTCATTTCAGGGATTTAGGTCGAGTGAGTAATGTTCAGTACATGTAAAACACAGGGGTGATCTAAAGAGGTTACTAGAGCCACCACATAGGGAAATTAGACTATTTGCAGATCGATTGTTTAATTCGTAAACAAAACCCAAAGATAGACTGAAGTATCATTGATCTACTTTGCGTTTGTATAACAAATGCAGTTCGAAGGCTAGCTGGCTTGGCTTCAGGCTCCGTCTGTAAGTTTATAAAAGAAACAAAGATAGATAGGCTAACAAAAAATCTAGTCACTCCCCAGCAGAGTCGCCATTTTGTTACTGGGAATAGTGTCCACCTGGATACCACTATTCCCACTAAGACTGGTAGCTATCTTAGAAACAAACAAGTAAAGTCTACTTTCGTTTTCCTTTATGAAAATAGACAAGAGGGGAACCAAGGAGACCAACCTTAGTCTTGTGCTTTATTTCCTCTCCTTCCTAATAGAGCTTTGTCGCTTCTTCTTCATCTACCTAGCCTCAAAGAGCACCTGTGGAATCACAGCAACATACTACTATCGAAGAAAAAAGATCTATATTCATAAATAACAGAGGACTAGATGTGTGTTAACCATACAAATGCATATATAAGTAAACATACAAGAATATGGAGGAAAAATTGAATAGCTTTATTAAGATGAAAGGTAGCAAGAGGATTACAACCATATGCTCTAACCCAGCATCATCCTCCAGCTAGAAAGCCCTTCTTCACCTCAAGTAAAGCTTAGATCACCCAACACTATGAATGTACACCAGAAAGCCAACAACACTTCTCTATAAGATACAAAATTCCAACCTCTAGATCTCTGTGATGAGGGATCCATATATAGATGATTATAGGAAGGTGAGTCATCTCCTAGGGTCTTGATTAGTGTCCTCTCACTAATAGTTCTTGCTTTCACTTGGACAATGATGATCTCTTACTCATCCCTGGTCGAAAACAGAGAGGCAAGTGTCAGAGGGGAAGCTTCTGGAAGATTCCATGATCTTCCACCTTGCATTTTGTCCATGCCATTTGTCCATTCCTGACCATCGCACCCCACACAGGAGCAACTCAGTATGCATCGCACCTTGTACACTAGGAAGGTGATATGCATCGTACCCTCTGCACTGGGTTTTCAATATGGTCTAGTTTTGACCATTTATGAGCAGTTTTTAGTGGAGAACTTCTGGGAGATGATGTAATCAGCTGACCTTGTTCCTTTAGGCAGTGAAGCAACACTTTTAGGGACTTAGGAGCCCTCAATTTATGGACATTTATGATTTGGGTCGAAGTGCCCAAAAATTTCTATAACAGTTGCCCTCTAAAGCATGAGGTCATTAATCTTTTTGATGTTGGGTGAAATGCTTTACTATGAGGATCCGAAGTTTTTTCGAGCTGGGACGTGACCTGTAATAAGATACAATACAATACAATATTTTGACAACATTTTTTCATGATCTAGCTGAGGCGAGCATTCCCATGCTCAACTTTATAAATTCATTTTCATGTACATAGGACAGAGAATCGTCTGTGTGGCAGACTGATGATTTGGAATCATCATCCTTTGATTTGGATGATCATATGTTCGGTAGTGATGTATAATTGATGTCTTTATATTCCTAAATATATCGTAGCCCGGATGGATGAAACTGGATCCAGGGTCTTCAAAACTCGTTCAATCTTCACTCGGAGTACAAGTCGATCCATGTGAAAACATGTTCTGGAGTCGAACATGGAAAGACATCGCTTGATTAACAGCCAATGATGTAAGCTGTTAACAAGCGCGAGAGGAATCACCAATAATGACAATGACCCTCAAGGTACTACAGTACAATTTACGTGGTGTGAAAAAGGACTTGGCATTGAACACCACGTAAAATCTGTCGGTCTAAGGCCATTGACGTAAAACAGTCGCCGAAAGTGAGAAACTTGCCATTGAGGCATGCAAGCTTCAAATTACTGAAAGGGTTGTTCCTAAGTCAGCTTCTTAGATAATGAGCTGATGTCGACAAGAAGTGACCCGTCACAGGAGGGCCTTAAAGAATCCCACACCAATGACACGGAATGAAGCAAATGATTTTAGAGGTGAAAACAATCTGACGATACAGGGTTCAGGGTGGCAGTCATGAAGGAATGGAGCATGAATGTATTGCAGAGGGTGAGACACAGGCGAATTGTCTGAATGAATTCTCTTGAACATATCGATGAAACTGACGATGGATTGGTAGCATTTACCCCAAAGATGGATGGTGTGATGGAACAATGGTGATGACCAGTGAACGGAAAAACCCAACCCGACATGGATGCGGAAGGAAAGTGTCATGTTCAAGAGCGACTTGCTACCAATAAAGCTTTTCAAGTTTTCTTCCCAATTTTCCCGAGTCATTGCTGACCAATACCTCTTTATTTTTGTCAAGCTTGAGGAGGATAACATATGCCTGTTCTATAATCGACCATTCAGGCGAACCTGTCGCTATATTTTAATGAGCCTAGTGATAGTGAAACTCGTTCTCGTCCATTTGGACGAGTTTGTCGCTATTCGGTTTTAACGAGTTTAACAACAAAGATAACTCGGTCCCTTTCAATTTTAGAGAGTCTCAAAGGAATGGAAAGGAGACTCCAACAATTCGTTTTTGTCATGTAATCCCTTAAGTCTAAAAAAGCGTAAAATAATACAAAAGGGATGAATTTTCGATAGTTTTAACGAGCCGAACAAGACAAGCGCTCGATCTTTTTGTGTAATAATCCCTCAATTCAAAAAAGATTAAAATCTAGAGGAGGGATAGCACTTCCGATGACTTTAACGAGCCGGAGAGGCCATTCGCTCGGCAATCGTTTCATATTTTACGAGTCAGTTGAAAATAGCTTAAAGGAGACTCATTTTCGAGAAATGAGTGATGGTTTCGGGTAGCAGCTGATTCCAGGTAAGATTTGGAATTTTAAAATCAAGGCAGCATCACAAGGATGGCTAACAAAATCACTCTTCGCAGATGTTCCTCTAAGGGGTAAACAATCATATGGGGTTGAATGATCGGCTAAAAACAGAGTGGAGGTGGTGATGAGAACACGACCAAGGCTCAAAAGCTGGCGATAAGGCATTCACAATGGTTATTTACTGGTTCATTTTTTAATGAGCTTAAACACTAGGGGAAACTTTTTCTCATGACTTATGTTTATTTTTTAACGAGCTTGAGCTATGCGCTAAAACTGCTCGTGGCAGGTTTACTTTTTAATGAGCTTGAACCCTACGGTAACACAGCTTGCTAGTCGTGCGATAAGGATGTCTCATTCAAGATGCTATTTTGAAGGGGCTTACATCTTTAAATCTTTGCCCCGAATCCTTTCTTTATGCAAGCTAGGAAACGACTAGCCTTACGGGTTTAATGGGTTAGAGGTCCTACAAATTTAAAAAATAAATAGTCGCTCTTTGGTTGCATGCAGAAAGGTTTGCATGCCCCCAGGTATAGTGAAAATTTCCCAGGTTACCATGAAAGTTCTATCCGCGTAGCAGATAAAATGATTCCTTGGAGATGTCTACCAAAATAGACAAAGGTGAGCAGCGCAGACGCATTCCATTTACATAACTTTAACGAAGGTATCTTGTTCCAGCCTAATCCCATTTTCCTGTGAGGATGGGTGTGTTAGACGTGTCATATATCCCCTGCAGAAACCTACTCTATTCCCAAGGTTTTCCTGCCGAAACAGACTAGGGTGCATGCCCCCTGGGTTTCAGTCACATCCTCCTGAATCACTCGCGCTCATCAGGTGGACGGACTGGGGATCGATGAGACATTACTTGTGTCAAAAGACCATTTAGGGATGGCATTTGACTATTTGCGATGTGTGAACTGGGGAATGACATTTGGTCTACGAGCTTGACCATTCTACCTTCATGCGGAAAACACATTACTCTAAAGAGTGAGGAGACGATGGCTCCCATGCAATAAATATAGTCACATCCAAGGAGTAGATTATAATCCAAGGATCCTTGAACTACCATCATGTTCATGTGAACAGTTTTCCTTCTGAAAATAGTGGGCACATTTGGAAGGATCCCTAAAGTTCGACTGGTTCCTTTGTTGAAGCCTATAAGATTTCTCATTTCTGGCAAAAGAGATGGCGAACCAAACACTTTCCAAGCAGTTGAGGAAAGGATACTCACAGAAGCCCCTTCATCGATGATGGTACCAGCCATAACCATTCTGTAAGCTTGTACAATGATTCTAAATGGTACACTAGCTGGTAAACGGGGTCTGCCTAGTAGATTACAGTCGAAGGAAACAACTAGGTTGCTTGGTGGTGGGACTGAATAGACGGCCGGATATGACTCTGATGAACTTCCTTCCTGCGATAAAGGAACGGGTGGACTGCCCCCAAGTTCATTCGATTCTGTGTTAATGAAAAGAATTTGAACGATGTCGTTCTCTTTCTCTTCAATGATGGTATCATTCGACGATGAACACTCTGAAGGCAAGACCGGGTCAACTGCCGTCTCGACCTTTTGACTTTCATCTGGTATGGATTCAGAGGGTTCATTTTCAATGATAAATGCTTCGGCCGACCACAATGATGGGCCAGCCATATTTTTAACCAGTGGGGGACTTGGCAAGAGTTTTTTATATCCAGAAGGGAGCCGTAGCGGTGAAGTAGGACGGTCACCCAAAACTCTTTTAGCCTCATCCAGGAAGGGACAACGGTGGACAGCGTGATTTCCTTCACACAACTTACAAGGAAATATGGGATTCCTTTTCTGTCCATGTGCTTCGCTTTCATTGGTTGATGGTGTGCATTCAACATGATCATTTGAGGTTGATGACACCGGATTGTGGAAACGAGGAGACCAGTCCCTTAAGATCCGAGGGATGCAGGGACAATCTCGGTGAAAGTGGTCTCCATTACAAATGACACAAGGAGATTTAGGTTTCGACAGTGCTGTGTGAGGATTTTCGCTAGATGATGTTATTTCGATTAAAATAAATTTTAGACGCTTTAACACAACTTGTTTTTTCAATTTTAAAGAGTCGAGAAAAAACAAAAGATGACTCTAGTCGCCTTCGATTTTTATTAAGCTTGAAGTGACAAGTGCTGAGAGGACCTTTTCCTTTAAGGAGTCTGGAAAGGAGAAAAATGGACTTCTCTAGAGATCTAGGAAGAGGGGATTACCAAACCAATCGCAAAACTGCAGAATACTTTTTACGGTACGACAGTCAATCTTCCCGAATGTTGTGTTCAGTGCATTGCGATCGATATGGCAGTAGACATAGCTTCCTAAGGATAAAGGATGCAGCCTATTGTGGCCTCCTAAAATATACTCGACGGTACGTGGGAGCACAAATTCATACTGGCACTTGCCGTCTCAGAGTGGGGGAATCACCCAACCAACAATGAAAACAACAGTTACCAGGTTTTACGACGCCGGAATACATCTCTAGCCTAGACCTCTAGATGTTGTGAGTTAGGTTCCAAAGCATTGTTAGATTCATTAAATTTATTTTAAGTTGATCTTGTTTAAAAATTTTCCTTTCAGATTCACCGTGTGATGTGTATGCAACTCCTAAAATGCAGTCTAAGATGATAAACAAACGTTTAATCTTCTTTTGGCAATGAAAATCCTAGCTACTAAGGAAAGAAAGTCAAGAATCTTTCAGCAAAGAGCACAAAGCACACGCTAAATGCACTGTCCTAAATCAAACCAAGCAGTCAAAATGCAAATGCACATGCATGTATTTGTTTTCAGCCTTCTTAATGTATGAATGATGATAAGAAAACTATGTGCAAATCTGAATAATTTTCAAAGCGACAATACTCAACAAGTTACTTTTCAAAATGAAGTGAAGGTAAGAGAGACACTTTGTGATTTCGAAATGAAAATTTCTTTTCGACACTTTAAAAACTATTAATTCAAATCATATGCAATAGTAACTATATAATCGACAATACAAAACAATGGGGTTGTCTTCTAAAACTGAAAATGATAGCTACGACACTTTCAGATCCAGAAACGACAGTTTGACTATGCTACCTTTTTGCAAAAGAGAACTGAAAATGGTGCACAATACATAAAAACACTTACAGTTCTTTGCACTATGGAGGCGGAATAATGTAAGAGAAGGGGGCTTTCATAGAGATACACTGACTACAGACAACAAAACTCCTAAATAAAACTGAAAACAGTGAGGAAAAACCGAAGTCTGAAGGTAAAGTTAACCTTCCCTAACCATTGCACCTGTCACATTGTGAATTCAATATGCAGCGCACCTACTGCACTTGGGAAGTGCGATGCATATAGTCTGCCTTGATGGCAGAGTGCGATGGTACCAGTGCAAGTCTTTAAACAAGTTTTTACTCACAATTTGCAATTCAGTTCAGGGATTTAGGCCAAGTAATGTTCAGTACATGTAAAACACAGGGGTGATCTAGAGAGGTTACTAGAGCCACCTCTTAGGGCAATTAGACTATTTTCAGATCGATTATTTAATTCATAAACAAAACCTAAAGATAGACTGAAGCACCATTGATCTACTTTGCATTTGTATAACAAATGCAGTTCGAAGGCTAGCTGGCTTGGCTTCAGGCTCCGTCTGTAAGTTTATAAAAGAAAAAAAGATAGATAGGCTAACAACAAATCTAGTCGCTCCCCAGCGGAGTCGCCATTTTGTTACCAGGAATAGTGTCCACCTGGATGCCGCTTTTCCCACTAAGACTGGTAACTATCTTAGAAACAAACAAGTAAAGTCTACTTTCGCTTTCCTTTATGAAAATAGACAAGAGGGGAACCAAGGAGACCAACCTTAGTCTTGCGCTTCATTTCCTCTCCTTCCTGATAGAGCTTTGTCGCTTCTTCTTCGTCTGCCTAGCTTCAAAGAGAACCTGTGGAATCACAGCAAAATACTACTATCAAAGAACAAATCTCTATATTCATAAATAACAGAGGACCATATGTGTGTTAACCATACAAATGCATAAATAAGTAAACATACAAGAATATGGAGGAAAACTTGAATAGCTTTATTAAGATGAAAAGTAGCAAGAGGATTACAACCATATGTTCTGACCCAGCATCATCCTCCAACTAGAAATCCCTTCTTCACCTCAAGTAAAGCTTAGATCACCCAACACTATGAATGTACACCAGAAAGCCAACAACACTTCTCTATAAGATACAAAATTCCAGCCTCTGGATCTTTGTGATGAGGGATCCATATATAGATGATTATAGGGAGGTGAGTCATCTTCTGGGGTCTTGATTAGTGTCCTCTACCTAATAGTCCTTACTTTCACTTGGAGAATGATGATCTCTTACTCATCCCTGGTCTAAAACAGAGAGGCAAGTGTCATAGGGGAAGCTTCTGGAAGATTCCATGATCTTCCACCTCGCATTTTTTCCATGCCATTTGTCCATTCCCGACCATCGCACCCCACAGAGGAGAAATTCAGTATGCATTGCACCTTGTCCACTGGGAAGGTGATATGCATCGTACCCTCTGCACTGGGTTTTCAGTATGGTCCAGTTTTGACCATTTATGAGCAATGTTTAGTGGAGAACTTCTGGGAGATGATGTAATCAGCTGACCTTGTTCCTTTAGGCAGTGAAGCAACACTTTTAGGGACTTAGGAGCCCTTAATTTATGGACATTTATGATTGGGGTTGAAGTGCCCAAAAATGTCTATAACAGTTGCCCCCTAAAGCATGAGGTCGTTAATCTTTCTGATGTCGGGTGAAATGCTTTACTATGAGGATCTAAAGTTTTTCCGAGCTAGGAGGCGACCCATAATAAGATACAATACAATACATTTTTTTGACAACATTTTTTCATGATCTAGCTGAGGCGGGCATTCCCATGCTCAACTTTATAAATTCATTTTCATGTACATAGGACAGACAATCGTCTGTGTGACAAATTGATGATATGGACACATCATCCTTTTATTTGGATGATCATATGTTCGGAAATGATTTACACTTGATGTTTTTATATTCCTGAATATATCATAGCCCGGATGGATGAAACTAGATCCGGGGTCTTCAAAACTCATTCAATCTTCACTCGAAGTACAAGTTGATCCATGTGAAAAATGTTCTGGAGTCGAACATGGAAAGACATCGCCTGATTACCAGCCAATGACGTAAGTTGTTAATAGGCATGAGAGGAATCACCAATAATGACAATGACCCTCAAGGTACTACAGTACAATTCACGTGGTGTGAAAAAAGGTCTTGGCGTCGAACACCACACAAAGTCTCTCGGTCGAAGGCCATTAATGTAAACCTGTCGCCGAAAGTGAGAAACAAGCCATTGAGGCATGCAAGCTTCAAAGTACTGAAAGGGTTGTCCCTAGGTCAACTTCTTGGATAATGAGCTAATGTCAACAAGAAGTGACCCGTCATAGGAGGACCTTGATGAATCCCACATCTACGACACGGAACAAAGCAAATGATTTTTGGATGTGAAAACAATCTGATGATATAGGGTTCAGGGTGGTGGTCATGAAAGAATGGAGCATGAATGTATTGCAGTGGGTGAGACATAGGCGAATTGTCTGAATGACTTCTCTTGAACATATCGGTGACACTGACGATGGATTGGTAGTGTTAAACCCAAATATGGATGGTGTGATGGACCAATGGTTATGACCAGTGAACGAAACAACCCAACACGGCTTGGATGCAGAAGGAAAGTGTCATGTTCAAGAGCGACTTGCTACCAATAAAGTTTCTTCAAGTTTTCTTCCCAATTTTCCCCAGTCATTGCTGACCAGTACATCTTTATTTTTGTCAAGCTAGAGGAGGATAACATATGCTTGTTCTATAATCTGCCCTTCAGGCGAACCTGTCGCTATATTTTAGCGAGCCTAGCAACAGTGAAACTCGTTCTCGTCCATGCAGACGATTTTGTCGCTATTTTGTTTTAACGAGTTTAACGATAAAGATAATTCAGTCCCTTTCAATTTTAGAGAGTCTAAAAGGAACGGAAAGGAGACTCCAATGATTCTTTTTTGTCATGCAATCCCTTAAGTCTGAAAAAGCGTAAAATAATACAAAAGAAATGAATTTTCGATAGTTTTAACGAGCCGAACAAGACAAGTGCTTGATCTTTTTGTGTAATAATCCCTCATGTCCAAAAAGATTAAAATCTAGAGAAGGGATAGCACTTCCGATGAATTTAACGAGCTGGAGAGGCCAATCACTCGACAATCTTTTCATATTTTATGAGTCAGTTGAAAAGAGCTTAAAGGAGACTCATTTTTGAGGAATGAGTGATGGTTTCGGATAGCAGCTGATTCCAGGTAAGATTTGGTATTTTCCAATCACGGCAGTGTCACAAGGATGGCTAATAGAATCACTCTTCGCAGATGTTCCTCAAAGGGGTAAACAATCATATGGGGGTGAATGATCGGCTAAAAACAGAGTGGAGGTGATGGTGAGAACACGACCAAGGCTCAAAAGCTGGCGATAAGGCATTCACGATGGTTATTTACAGGTTCATTTTTTAATGAGATTAAACGCTGGGGGAAACATTTGCTCATGACTTATGTTTATTTTTTAACGAGCTTGAAATATGCGCTAAAACTGCTCGTGGGGGGTTTATTTTTTAACGAGCTTGAACCCTGCGGTAACATTGCTCGCCAATCATATGATAAGAATGTCTCATTCAAGATGCTATTTTGAAGGGGCTTACATCTTTAAAGCTTTGCTCCAAATCCTTTCTTTATGCAACCTAGGAAACGACTAGCCTTATGGGTTTAAAGGGTTAGAGGTCCTACAAATTTAAAAAATAAATAGCCACTCTTCACTTGCATGCAGAAAGGTTTGCATGCCCCCAGGCATAGCGAAAAAATTCCAGGTTACCGTGAAAGTTCCATCCGCATAGCAGACAAAAAGCTTCCTTGGCGATGTCTACCAAGATAAACAAAGGGGAGTGGTGCAACCGCATGCCACTCAGCATAACCTTAACGAAGGTATCCTATTCCAGCCCAATCCCATTTTCTTGTAAGGACGGGTTCGTCAAACTAGTCATATATCCCTCGCGGAAATACACTCTATACCCAAGGTTTCCCTGCTAAAACAGACCAGGGTGCATGCCCGCTGGGTTTCAGTCACATCCTCTTGAATCACTCGCGCTCATCAGGTGGACGGACTGGAGATCGATGAGACATTCATTGCATGAAAATACCATTTAGGGATGGCATTTGACTATTTGTGATGTGTGAACCGGGGAATGATATTTGGTCCACGAGCTTGACCATTCTGCCTTCGTGCGGAAAGCACATTACTCTAAAGAGTGAGGAGACGATGGCTCCCATGCAATAAATATAGTCGTGTCCAAGGAGTAGATTATAATCTAATGGTCCTTGAACTACCATTACGTTCATGTGAACAATTTTCCTTCTCAAAGTAATGGGCACATTTGGAAGAATCCCTAAAGGTCGACTGGTTCCTTTGTCGAAGCATGTCAGATTTCTCATTTCAGGAAAAAGCGATGGCGAACCAAGAATTTTCCAAGCAGTTGAGGAAAGGATACTCATAGATGCCCCTTCGTCGATGATGGTACTAGTCATGACCATTCTATAAGCTTGTACAATGATTTTGAATGGTAAACTAGCTGGTAAATGGGGTCTGCCTAGTAGATTCCAGTCGAAGGAAATGACTAGGTTGCTTGGTGGTGGGACCGAATAGACAGTCGGATATGACTCTGATGAACTTCCTTCCTGCGATAAAGGAACAGGAGGACTACTCCCAAGTTCATCGGAGTCTGTGTTGATGAAAATAATTTGAACGGTGTCATTCTTTTTCTCTTCAGTGATGGTATCATTCGAAGATGAACACTCTGAAGGTAAGACTGAGTCAACTGCCATCTCGACCTTTTGAATTTCGTTTGGTATGGATTCAGAGGGTTTATTTTCAATGATAGATGCTTCGACTGACCACAATGATGGGCCAGCTAGATTTTCAACCAGTGGGGGACTTGGCAAGAGTTTTTTATATCCAGGAGGGAGTCGTAGCGGTGAAGCAAGACGGTCATCCAAAACGCTTTTAGCCTCGTCCAGGAAGGGACAACGGTGGATGGTGTGATCGCCTTCACACAACTTACAAGGAAATATGGGATTCCTTTTCTGTCCATGTGCTTCACTTTCACTGGTTGACGGTGTGCATTCAACATGATCGTCAAAGGTTGACGCCACTGGATTGTGAAAACGAGGAGACCAGTCACTTAAGATCTGAGGGATGCAGGGAAAATCTCGGTGATAGTGGTCTCCATTGCAAATGACACAAGGAGATTTAGGTTTCGACGGTGCGGTGTGAGAATTTTCGGTAGACGACACTCGGTTGCCCCCTTTCGATTTTGGTCCCTTTTTCTTCTTTTCCTTTTTCTCTTTCTGCTTCTTATTCTTCTTAATTACTTGATTTTTGGCTTTATCAAGCGAAGAGGAAGGAGGAGAGGGAGAATCAAACGAAGTAGAAGGTTGGGAGGCAACTCTAGTGTCATCTAGTTGCTGACTTGACTGTTCAAGAATTACGGGATTCTGAACGATAGAGGTAGAGAAGAGCCAGACAAGCAAACCAATTGTCAACCCTGGAAGTGACAAACTGGCCATATGGGGTGCACCAACATCTCCCCAAGAGGAGAAGGGACTAGGATTTCCTCCAAGGCGAAATCCTTGGTTGGTAGACTCCATTTTCTCAACCTAAAGACCAATGGGGGAATTTGTGATGTTATTCCGATTTAAAATAAATTTTTAGACGCTTTGGCACAACTTGTTTTTTCAATTTTAAAGAGTCGAGAAAAAACAAAAGATGACTCTAGTCGCCTTCGATTTTTTTGAGCCTGAAGTGACAAGTTCTCAGAGGACCTTTTCCTTTAAGGAGTCTGAAAAGGAGAAAAATGGACTTCTCTGGAGATCTAGGCAGAGAGGATTACCAAACCAATCTGTAGAATACTTTTTACGGTACGGAAGCCAATCTTACCAAATGCTATGTTCAGTGCATTGCGATCGATAAGGCGGCAGACACGGCTTCCTAAGGATAAAGGATGCAACCTATTGTGGTCTCCCAATATATACTCGACGGTACATGGGAGCATGAGTCCATACTAGCACTTTCCATCTCAGAGTGGAGGAATCACCCAACCAACACTGAAAACAACAGTTACCAGGTTTTACAACGCCGGAATATGTCTCTAGCCTAGACCTCCAGATGTTGTGTGTTAGGTTCCAAAGCGTTGTTAGATTCATTAAATTTATTTTAAGTTGGTCTTGCTTAAAAATTTGCCTTTCAGGTTCACCGTTTGATGTGCATACAATTCCTAAAATGCAGTCTAAGATGATAAACAAACGTTTAATCTTCTTTCGGCAATGAAAATCCTAGCTACTAAGGAAAGAAAGTTGAGAATTTTTCTTCAAAGAGCACAGAGCACACGCAAAATGCACTATCCTAAATCAAACTAAGCAGTCGAAATGCAAATGCACATGCATGTATTTGTTTTTAGCCTTCTTAATGTATGAATGATGATAAAAAAGCTATGTGCAAATCTGAATTATTTTCAAAGCGACAGTACTCAACAAATTTCTTTTCAAAATGAAGTGAAGGTAAAAGAGACACTTTGCAATTTCGAAATGAAAATTGCTTTTCGACACTTTAAAAACTACTAATTCAAATCATATGCAATAGTAACTGTATAATCGACTATCAAGAATAATGGGATTGTCTTCTAAAACTAAAAATGATAGCTACGACACTTTCAGATCCAGAAACGACAGTTCGACTATGCTACTTTTTTGCAAAAGAGAACTGAAAATGGTGCACAATACATACAAAACTTATAGTTCTTTGCACTAAGGAGGCGGCTAATGCAAGAGAAGGGGGTTTTCATAGAGATACACTGACTACAGACAACAAAACTCTTGAATAGGAATGAAAATAGTGAGAAAAAACCACAATCTGAAGGTAAAGTTAACCTTCCCTGAACATCGCACTTGTTACACAGTGAAACCAGTATGCAGCGCACCTACTGCACTCGGGAAGTGTGATGCATACAATCTGCCTTGAAGGCAGGGTGTGATGGTACTAGTGCGAGACTTTAAACAAGTTTCCACTCACAATTTGCAATTCAGTTTAGGGATTTAGGCCGAGTAAGTAATGTTCAGTATATGTAAAACATAGGGGTGATCTAAAGAGGTTACTAGAGCCACCACTTAGGGCAATTAGATTGTTTGCAGGTCGATTTAATTCATAAACAAAACCAGGAGATAGACTGAAGCAACATTGATCTATTTTTCATTTGTATAACAAATGCATTACGAAGGCTAGCTGGCTTGGCTTCAGGCTCCGTCTGTAAGTTTATAAAAGAAACAAAGATAGATAGGCTAACAAACAATCTAGTCGCTCCCCAGTGGAGTCGCCATTTTGTTACCGGGAATAGTCTCCACTTGGATGCTGCTATTCTCGCTAAGATTTATAGCTATCTTAGAAACAAACAAGTAAAGTCTACTTTTGTTTTCCTTTATAAAAATAGACAAGAGGGGGACCAAGGAGACCAACCTTAGTCTTGTGCTTGATTTCCTCTCCTTCCTGATAGAGCTTTGCTGCTTCTTCTTCATCTGCCCAGCTTCAAAGAGCACCTGTGGAATCACAACAACATACTACTATCGAAGAAGAAAGATCTATATTCATAAATAACACAAGACTAGATGTGTGCTAACCATACAAATGCATATATAAACAAGTACACGAGAATATGTAAGAAAACTAGAATAGCTTTATTAAGATGAAAATCAGCAAGAGGATTACAACCATATGTTTTGACCTAGCATCATCCTCTAACTAGAAAGCCCTTGTTCACCTCAAGCAAAGCTTAGATCACCCAACACTGTGAATGTACACCAGAAAACCAATAGCACTTCTCTATAAGATACAAAATTCCAGCCTCTGGATCTCTGTGATGAGGGATCCATATATAGATGATTATAGGGAGGTGAGTCATCTCCTGGGATCTTGATTAGTGTCCTCTCTCTGATAGTTCCTGCTTCCACTTGGAGAATGATGATCTCTTACTCATCCCTGGTTGAAAATAGAGAGGCAAGTGTCAGAGGGGAAGCTTCTCGAAGATTCCATGATCTTCCACCTCGCATTTTGTCCCTGCCATTCATCCATTCTTGACCATCGCACCCTACAGAGGAGAAATTCAGTATGCATCACACCTTGTACACTGGGAAGGTGATATTCATTGCACCCTCTACACTAGGTTTTTAGTATGGTCCAGTTTTGACCATTTATGAGCAGTTTTCAATGGAGAACTTTTGGGAGATGATGTAATCAACTGACCTTGTTCCTTTAGGCAGTGAAGCCACACTTTTAGGGACTTAGGAGCCCTCAATTTATGGACATTTATGATTTTGGCTGAAGTGCCCAAAAATGTCTATAACAATATCTCACGCCCATTTTTCCTTGAGGTATGGTAGGTCCTACAAAGTCGATCACCCACTTTTCAAAGGGTTGCAAAGTCATTTGTGGATTCAAACACATCTCCTCCCTCCACGATGGTTTACCTGTTCTTTGACATACATCATGGGCCTTGCAATTTGCTTTTGAATCCTGATGAAGGGTTGACCACCACAACCCTGCACGAAGAATGTTTTGTGCAATCACTCTCCCTGCATAATGTCCTCCCACAGCGCTCCCATGAGCATCGGTGAGGATATTGCTTCGTTCAAATTCAAGTACATACCTTTGTAGTATCTCATCATTCCCCATCTTATATGGGTGCCCCGTAATGACAGATAAATCTACCGTGCACACCACTAGGTCCTTCTTGCGCTGGATGGAGTACTCTTTCGACGCAGTTCCATTCATAAGAAAGTGGATTATATCTTCAAGATTGCCATCTGCTACATGCACACCAAAGAGTTGTGCATCAAGCAATCCTTCCTCCAGACCAGTAGGTTCCTCTCCTATATCAATGTGTGACAAGTGATCTAGTCCTACGTTCAATCGTCCAAGTTTCACAACAACTTCAAAATCATATTCTTGGAATAATAAATGCCATCTGCATATGCGCCCCCCCCAACATAGGCTTATTGACCAAGTATTTCAGTGCAGAATGATATTTATACATTTTGAGGTGTCCCCCTAGCAAGTAGTGCCAATATTCCTGGAGCGCATACACCATAGTCAGTCCCTCGCATTCAGTGGTGGAATAATTCTTTTCTGCTTTAGATAATCTATGACTTGCAAACGTTATAGGGTGATCTAAGCCTTCTCCACCCTCCTATGTTAATACTGACCCCAATGCTATACTCGACGCGTCAACATGGACGTGAAACTCTTCCTCCCAGTTCGGGAAGACCAGGATCAGTGCAATGACCATATTTTCTTTCAATACATCCAGGCTTTTCTTATAGTCATCGTTCCAGCAAAACATGACATATTTTTTCAACAGCTTTTCCATTGGCGCGGTGATCTGGAAATAGATTTTGATGAATTTCCTGTAGTATCCCATATGTCCTAGAGTAGCACACAACTGTTTCACACTTCGCAGCGATTCCAAATTTAGAATCACTGCAATCTTCACTAGATCTACCATCAGTCCCTATCTGCAAACCACATGTCCCAATAGGTTCCCAAAAGGAACAAGAAACATGCACTTCTTTAGGTTAAGAGTGATTTGGTAACTTTGGCAGGTATCCAAAATCAAGCGTAAGCTCACTACATGGTGCTTAACCAGCCCAAATACACTCCAATCATCAAAATAAACCTCCAAGAACTTGTGAATATATTCCTTGAATGTTGCAACAACCACACAAGAAAAGATGGCCTGCGTGTTTTGCAACCCAAACGGCATGACAGTGTATTGAAAGCAACCCCACTCAGTCATGAAGGTTGTCTTGCTCCTATCTTCCGGCATGATTTTAATCTAGTGGTACCCTGAGAACCCATCAGTGAAAGAATATGCTTCTTGCCCACTGACATTGTCCAACACCTCATATATTAATGGAGTTGGGAATGGATCATGTACACAAGCATCATTCAATTTTATGAGATCCGTACATATTCTTATTTCATCCTTCTGCTTCTTTTCCTGCACCACCATTGGACTTACCTAATCAGATTCTTCCACCGACTCAATAATTCCTACTGTGAACATTTTTTCTAGTTCTACATGGACCTTCTCCTTGTATTTTAGATTTAAGAAATAAGGCCTCTCCTTAACTGGATTCACGTCTGGTTTTGACATGATCCTAATCATTCCTAAATCTTTGGTGATTCCCTTTAACTTTGTAAACTTGGTTGGTAATAAGTCCTGGTATTCGCGGAGTAACTCAGTGACCTTATCCACCATTGTGCCGTTCTAGTAGTTGTCGAGCATTGCAAACTTAGGTTCAGCCTCTGTACTAATGTTTTGGCTTAGTGGGGCCTAACCCAGGTTTGGCGATGATTTAGCTAAGCAAATCCTCGTACTACTGGAACTTTTAGCAACAGTCCATGGATTGCGAACTGAGATCTCACCTGAAGTAGTATGGGAGGGTGCTAGAACCAAGTTTCCACACCCTTGGGATGTCTGATGGGCTTCTGGATGTCCGCGGTCTGACCTATCATTGTGCGCACTTTTGATCCCTTCACGACCTATAGTGTTTCTTTTGCGCAGCCCTGCTCGGGGCGTGACCCATATAATACCTGAGTTCCTCACTTATTAATCGTTTACTTAGCTTACGTGTGTAATATTTAGGGTTATTACAACATATCTAGCATTTATATCAGTGCGTGCGATACATAAATGATCATAAAAATAAAGAATATATGCACAACAAGTACAAAAAATTAGGAATCAACTTCTCTTTATTAGCTTTCTATCTAAATTACAGGCTCAACTCTGCCTTGCGCACTTAGCTTCAGGGGTCCACGCACTCAACTACGGACTCTACTAGGCCTTTGTGCACTCAGCTGCAGAGCCTCTTCCTACTACTATAACCCAAGACACTTAAACTTCTACTCTAAGCTTGAACCATTCCTTCACTACTCTTCTTATTATCAACTGACTTTACAATTTAGAGCCTCGCTCTATTTATAAAATCCCATGGTCTGCAAACCATGGGTAGGCTGACATTACACTAATTTACAATACAATGTTTAGGGCAAACAACCCTATGACTCAATTGTACACTTCACACTCCGCGCCCACAATTCGCGGAGGTCTACACCATCTTTGACCAAAACTTGGGCTTTGAGCCCCAAAACCTAATGTGGGGGGATTCCATGCCCAACAAGCGACCAACACAATCATTGTGATTCATCCTGAGTCACTCTGCTGGTGCAGTGATCTCGGCATGGAGGCCCTCCAACCATTCCTTCGCTTCCCTGAGGTCCGTGGCGCACTGATCTGCAATCTACTGGATCTGCTCCATTCCTGCTTATGAGTCATCTACATATGACTCATGTGTCTTCTTTGGTACTAGCTTATGGTGCTTATGTTTATAGTCTCGTGCCCTTGTTCGGCTCCTCGAGCTGCGAAAACTATGCTCGGGCCAATTAGTCAGAGAGTTGGCCCACTCGTGTAGGGTTTCAAGTGGTTGTCGTTGACCTTTCCTGGGAGGGTTTCTCCATTGAGTTTGACTAGCTAGACCGCACCTACATCGGTGACCTCTTTTACCACATATGGTCCCAGCTAATGCATTATGAATTTTCCCATAAATTTTTCAAACTTAATATCATATAGTAGTATTAATTCATTTACCTTAAAGTTGCGCAACTTGATATGGTAGTCATGCCAGGCTTTTTCACGCTGCTTTTGTACCTACTAGTGAAATCTGGTCAAAAATCATTCTTCCTCAAGCTCTTCTAATTGCGCGAGCCTTTCCTCCAGAGCTTTGTAGTCCGTCATGCCTATGAGTGCTGCTATTCATAGACTAGGGATGATGTATTCCATCGACATGACTGCTTTCGTACCGTAGACCAACCGAAATGGTGTCTGTCCCGTCAATTTCTTGCATGTTGTCCTCTACGCCCATAACATAGTGGGTATGCATAGGTTCCTGTCGTCCCACTCATTACATACTTTGGTCAGTGCAGTCTCTAGTATTTTATTGAATGCTTCTACTATTCCATTGGTTTATGGGTGGTATGGTGTACTTTTCTAGTGATAGACCTAGAACTCTTATGTGAGTGTGCTGATGGTTTCATTCAAGAAATGTGTCCTGTGATCACTCGTTAAGATTTTCGGATAGCCAAGTTGTGTCAACACATTTTTGAAAAAAAACTTTGTAGTCATAGCGGCCATGCAATCCTTGACCGGTTGTGCTTCTGCCCATCGTGTCAGGGGCTCCGTCGCGGTGATGATGTAGCGTGCACCTGTTTTTCCTTGAGGTTTGATTGGGCCCACAAAGTCAATTTCCCACTTCTCGAATGGTCGTAGTGTCATTTGGGGATTTAGTGGCATCTCATCCCTTCATGATGGTTTTCTTGTCCTTTGAAATATGTCCCAAGACTTACAGTGTTCTTTCAAATCTTGGTGCAGGGTCGGCCACCATAGCCCTACATGAAGAATCTTTTGTGCAATAATGCGTCTTGCATAGTATCCTTCTGCAGAGCCCCCATGTGCTTCCATGAAGGATCTGACCTCGTTCAAATTCAGGTATGTATCTTCGCAATATCTCAGCATTGCTCATCTTATAGAGGTGCCCTGCGATGATAGAAAAGTCTACCACACGCACCACTAATTCCTTCTTCTGTTGGATTGAGTACTCCTTCGGCGTAGTTCCTGTTGTTAGAAAATGGATTATATCTTCGAAGTGTCCATTCGCAATGCATACTACAAAGAGATGTGCATCAGGTAGTCCCTCCAAATTCGTTGGTTCCTCGCCCATCTCAATTCGTGACAAGTGGTCTGGTCCTGCATTCAATCATCCTGGCTTGACTATGACCTCAAAATCATATTCTTGAAATAGTAAAAGACATCTGCATATTCACTCCCCCAACACAGGCTTGTTCACTAGGTATTTCAATGTAGAATGGTTAGTATACATCTTGAAATGTCCTCCCAGTAAATAGTGTCAGTATTTTTGGAGCATATACACCATTGCCAACCCTTCGCATTCAGTGGTAGAGTAGTTCTTTTCTGCTTTGGACAATCCTCGACTCGCAAATGCGATCGGGTGATCTACACCCTCCATGCCCTCCTATGTGAGTACAGCTCCCAACGCGATACATGATGCATCAACATGTACATGAAATTCCACGTCCCATTTCGGGAAGACCAAGATTGGCGCAGAGGCTAGTTTCCCCTTTAGGACATCCAAACTCTTCATGCAATCATCATTCCATTAATATGTAACATATTTTTTAATAGATTTTCTATCAGCATGGTTATTTGGGCATAACTTTTGATGAACTTCCTATAGTATCCAGTGTGTCCCAAGGTAGCGCGCAGTTGCTCAACACTTTGTGGTGCTTCTAAATTGAGGATAACAACAATCTTTGTAGGGTCCACTATCAGCCCTTGTTTGCAAACCACATGTCCCAACAGGTTTCCAAAGGGAACGAGGAATGTGCACTTCTTCAGGTTTAGTGCAATCTAGTGTCGACAACAAGTATCTAGCATCAAACATAAGCTTGCTACATGGTGCTTAACTAATCCAAAAACAATCCAATATCTATATAGACCTCCAAAAATTTGTGGATGTATTCTTTGAACGTGGCTACCACGATGCGAAAAAATATAGCTGGTGCATTCTTCAGTCTAAACGGCATTACAGTGTATTGAAAGCATCCCCATTTTGTTGCGAAGGTCGTCTTGCTCCTATCGTTTGGCACGATCTTGATCTAATGGTATCCCGAGAACCCATCCATGAATGAGTATGCTTCCTAGCTGCCAACATTCTCTACTACTTTATCTGTGAATGGTGTTGGGAATGGATCATGTACACAGGCATCATTCAGCTTCCTGAGGTCTACGCATATTCTAATTTCACCCTTCTATTTTTTCTCCTGTACCATCACAGGGCTCACCTAGTCAGATTCTTCCACTGGTTCAATAATTCTGACTGCGAGCATTTTGTCTAATTCGTCGCAAAACTTTTCTTTATACTTTGGATTCAAGTGGTAAGGCCACTGCTTAACTGGCCTTGCATCGAGTTTCGGGGTAATCCTCATCATTCCTAAATCGCCCACGATCCCTTTTAAGTCCATAATTTTGGTCGAGAACAAGTCTTGGTATTTGCAGAGTAACTGAGCAACCTTATTGACTATCGCATCATCCCAATAGTCCCCAAGTGTTCCATATTTTCGTTCTCCCTCCATTCCAATGTTGACCTGATTCATCTTTAGTGGCACAGTGATGTCGACGTCTTCAATTGATCGTTTGCGAACTTTGTGATAGCTTTCTGCTTCTGAAATTCTAATGTTCCATTGGTCATCATCATCTTCCTCAACACTCACATTATAACACTCTAGTGCACTACTTAATTTCATCACCCATTCTCTCTAAAGCACTTGAATTGGCTCCTGTGGTAATTTAAAGATAGCAGCTTTCACTGCCTGTATGCATCATCTACAGTATCTGAACAACAATCTTCAAAGGTGAACGCTAACAAAAATCCCTCGTGCAACACATCCCATTCACCCATACCATGGCAGAGCTCTATCTCCGTATACCAATTCATGGGTATGACGTCCAGGGTATGGTAGAATAGGTGCACGCATTCAGGCTGTGACTCTTCCCCATAGGCCTTGGTCCATTTCGCGAGGTGCGTGTTTGGATCATCTCGTTCATCATATTTGTCTACTAGTCATACTTGGGGTTTTCCAAATCGCAGGTGCATTATCCTTCTGCATCTGCGCCAATCTTCAAAAGTGCCTTGATGCATACCCCACCATCGTGTGGGTTTTGCGCGCAGTGCCCACTTCAGCACATTGAACCGTTGATGCTTTGGTATTGCATTTTTGAATTTGCTCAAGAATTCATCCACCGCTGACAATCCATCATATGTCAGCAACTCCCTTGCCTATGTTTTCAAGCAATGCAATGATATTATCATCATGTTGCAGTTCACTATTGTTACTTCGTGCAGTTGATTCTGCCATTGCTCTACCTCTTCGTCTAAATCCAAAGTGCAGGAGCTTTTGTGCTCCCACGAAATCCTTCCATCTACAGTCAAATTCACCCAATCCTCTCCTTGTCTAGTTATCTTATAGATACACTCGAGATTTTCATCACTATCATCATCGCGCACTGTTTTATTGTATCACGCTCCCTCGACAGTGTCCAGTGGTACTACTACGTATAGTGACTTTTTCTCAAAGGTCATTTTGCACTTCTTCATATTTATGACTCCTTTCATATCTGTTATACAAAAATATCGTCACCTTGATTATTTGCAGTCAGTATAGGTCTATCACCACCTATACTAGCCTCCTAAGCAAGTCTTAGACCTCAACTCTTCAAAACAAGCTTTGGAAATGAGAGAGAGACATCAAAAAAGCAATGTAACTCTAGTTCCGCACTTTCTCTCACTTTTGCCTGCGGGCCCACACCTTTTGTTCAGAGTACCTGCGTACTTATATGCTCTGTATGTAAAGGGGAGGGTGTGTACCCCTGTGAAAGTCAAAAGGTGCAATTTTTATCTTAAAAAACTCACTTTGGGTTAATTCTGTATGTTTCTAGAAGCAATTTTGACATGGATTGTTCGCTCCAAAGTGGTTCATGCATCCCAAAAGAGAAGGAGCTAATCCCTTGTTAGGAGGAGCTATCCCTTTGAAGGAGGATTCTATCCCTTTGAAGGAGGACCTAGTAACTGCCCTCCATTGCACTATAA
>APFE031115944.1:0-18247 GCA_000404065.3 Pinus taeda
AAATCATTTCTCTAGCCTATTTATGAATCTCTATTTGGTCAATGGGATGAACCCTAGCCAACACCTCAAAATCAGTCTTCTTGTAATCACCTGAGGCCTTTGGTTGTTAGACAGTGGGCTGCAAAAATGATACCTACATCTTTCCTGCATTGATGTCAAAGGCTAACATCAACCCGCTCTGGTTGGTTAGTGTATGTTTGAAGTATTGGGCATATTTCTTTTCCTTTAGCTTCTCATTTCTCATTTTTATTTCCTTGTACCAATATTTGATATCCTTTTCTCTGTTAGCTGGCATGACAAAGGAACAAAACCTCAACACTTTGTTGTCTCCCAACCATTTGAGTGTTGGAGGTTGATGGCTACTATGTTTCACCTGAATCAGATGTATCTTTTCTTCTATGCCCCATTGTTTTAGTGTCAGTTATTTCCATGTATTCAATGTTATCCTCCTGTTTAGAAACATGATTCAACTTGGGCCTTTTTTGAGCTCAATAAACTCATTTGTAGTCTCCATGGCAGAACTGGAGCCCTCTTCCCTGTTCCTTTTTGGATTCTTCTCCTCATTGGCTGGGGTCTATAATACAGGAGGATTGCTCATTGGTTCCCCCAATTTTGGAACCTGCAGGAAAGAGCTCTAGTCAATTTTATTTTGTAGATCAATGAGTGTCTTTTCAAAATCGACAACTGTGCTATCAATATCAATCAATGTGTTCTCCAACCACTCAGATTGGTTGGAAAACTGTTCAATGTTAGGTCTTTGGTGATGGATGAAAGGTCCCAACTTGACCTTGAGTATTAGCTTGTTTATGACCCCATGAGGGTCATACTGCCACATGAAGCTATTGCTGAATTTCATCTGTTGTAGTATCTTGTTAGCTTATGGTCTAGCCTCTCTGTTATTACAAATGAATGGGCCTAATTAGTTTTTCATTTTAAACTGGGTCTTCTTTCTGGTAGATAGGAAGTGGACCTCATCAGAGCTGATGACTTGTCTGAAATATTCAAGTGAAAATATCCTCATAGGGTGGTATTTGGGCAACTTATAAGGGGCTATTTGGCAACCATAAACCATGATTCAAATGTGGTTCTGGTACAAGTACCATTCTCCCACCTTACTGTTCTTAGCAAACTGTAGCACCCTCTTGATTTCTTGGTTGATTCTAGGTTGAGTGTTACTCGTCAGCATGTTAGTGACTGGGTAGAAAAATGAATCTATAAAGTCTTTGTAGGTAAATGTTCTTGAGTATTTCTCGATCAAGTGTGTCCAGTAGACCACTTATCTCTCTTTACCCTTGGTAGCCAATTTTTGGATGCTTATAGGGAACTTATCTACTTGGTAACACAAAAACATGTGAAATAACACTAAAGAGTACTTGAAAACTCATTCAGTGGGCAGTCTTGTGAATTGTCCATGCATCTTGTCTACAATGAATAGAGCGTAATTGTACATGATAACGGGAGGCTTGCCTAGGGTGAATATGGACAGGAAGGCCAGGATAACCTCATCCACATGCTCATCTGAGCTATATCCTAGGATGAAAGAGAGCATGGTGATTATATGTTTGTCCGTTTCCGAGAAAATAGTGGCAGCATAAGGTGGAGTATCTATGGTAGTATGGTGGTATTCAATGATGAAGGTCTAGAAGATTTGCCTTATCTTAACTAGGTCCAGTGTGATACATAAGTCCAATAGGTCTCCAATGGATAGAGGGGTCTCATTAGGGCTAGGTTGGACTTGCAACATTTGATTGATAGATTCTGGTGTAATGGTAAATAACAATTGTTGGTTAGGGGCAATAATAGCCCTTTGGCTAGGGATATAGCAGGAATGACAAAAATGTATGATATCAGGGAACGGGTGAACTTCTAGGAATAGGTATTTGGGTAAATTGGATTCTTACAGATCGATGTCATTGGTATGGTTCAGGAATCTATCTCTACTCTAGCAGTGGAGCTTCAGAAGGTAGGTTGGGCTAGCAATATCTTTTATCTAGAAACCCCGCTATTCTAGTGCCAAATGGTTGATGTCCAGGTGAGGGGTTGATAGGTCTCACATCCAGAGAGGTCTGGGAAGCCATTTTTAGTAGGAAAAGTGTGAATTAGGCTTATATAGGTTGTATAAGTGAGGTTTGAGAATTCTGGTATAGTGAGAGGGTTTTCACTCTTTGCAAAAGAAAGGCTTTGGGTTTTCAGGTGAATTATTCTTCAATTAGGCATATTTATCAATTAATTTCAATTAATTAATCTTTAAATTGACTGTATGTTTCCAAATTGACAGGGTCGTTCTGGTTTTTTTCTCAAAAATACCTATGAATTGGTGGTATAGGCTACAAACTAGCTTCAATGGTGACTGTAGAGGGCACAGTTACTTTAGTTGTGCACTGGATGCTTGAATTGGGAATATAGAGTTTGTTCGAGAGGTAAATGGTGGTCAATTTCGGTTGCAGAGGCTTAGGGTGGCGCAGGAAGGCTTGAGCAGAATTCATAGTGCAAACAATTGAAAAGAGTCGAAATGGGCTTCTCTCGCCTTTTAACTGGCAACAATTAGAATTTGGTGCATAATTTTATAAATGAATAGTGGATTGTTTTATCTTTTGGTGAGGAGGCGGTTTCAGGGGCTATCACACCGCTTTTGGAGAGTGGGCGGTATTTCCTTGAGAGCACATGATCTTGCTTGAGGCTGCCACATAGTAGAATAGGGCCTTACCAAAATCGTGAATCTCACGTGCTCTCAGGTTGGTAAAGGTCAGAGAGGGAATGAGTGTGATATGGATGTGCACCATAGGATCTGGGGGTCAGAGATCTAATGGTTGTCACGTAGTCAATATGCACGAACATAAATTAGGGTGAATATTTGCAGGGCTCGAGGGCTAATTAAAACTAATTGTAATTAATTAAGAAACAAAGCGGTGATTTAAATATAAGCGAGGGTTATTGGAGTGGGACGAGGTTTTATTGTGGCCATGTTTACTTAACCATACCAAAGGTGGTGGGTTAAAAGGTTTTTTGGGAAAGTATGAATTCAAGGAAATAATTAAAAAATGGGGGGGGGGGGGTGGGGGATGAAAACTTAGAGGATAAGGGGGTTTCATGGGTTTTGAGGTAAAATAGGGAAATTAATAAGGGGGAAGGTGAATTTTTCAATGGAGAATGGGTTTCACAATAAGGAAAAGGGTTTTTGGGTAAGGCGGTGAGTTTTGGAAGGTAATTTACTAGGGAACTGTGTGAAACCAAGGGATAAGGGTGAAAATGAAGGGAAAAAGGGTATTTAATGAAAAATTATGAGATAATGGGAAATTAGTAAGTATGTATGTGTAAGTGAAATGAAATGAGGGGGAGTTAATCAAATAAGCTTCTAAACATCCTCTCACTCTCATAAATGCTCCTGCACAATGGAACATAAGTTTAAGCATGATAAATATGCTCATCATTTAACAACTTTGTACATCTGAAACCTTTCTTCTACCTACCCTTTATTTACCCTAACATTTTTCTTCACTTTATTGGGTGTATTTGAGCTAGAAAACCCTTTATTTCCTTTTCTTCTAACAAGCACACTATCTAATTCTAACCTTATAACTTCCAATGGCTCAGGTTAAGCTTATGAGCACATTTTATTTGTCTACCAAACTAATGATCTGCCAAGGTTAAATAGTTTGGATAGATCTTTATTCTATATCTATAAACATGAAATTTAAAGCATGAATTAGTCAAGATTAAGCTATTTGACTCTCATGGGTTGTGGAATTTATGTAAAGCTACACACTACCATTATTTTTCACATAAAAGTAAAATTAGTAGCTCTTGAATTTGCACACTTTTATGATCTGTTTTTCTTTGGGGTTCATATTTTTCACTTTTTTTTTGTCTTTTATTTTTGTCTTTGTCCTTTGATTATTATTTTAGGACATACCCTCTTTACATTTTTTATTTTTAATATGGAAAACATTTTGCAGAAAGAAAAAATATGTACAATATTACAAGACTAACCATAGCCAATTCAAAATTATGAATCCTATTGTTATAGGACCCTAACAATAAGAAAAAGAGATGTTTTGAATCTCAACTACCAAAATTCATAGTGAAGAATCAATTTTAGTTGAAACATAGGTGCAAATAGATGTGGTGCCCCAATATACTCCACTAATTGTAGAGGTTGATATGAAGATATTGAAAGACATTACCACCAAATATAAGAAAGAGACATTCTTTATGGTAGAGCACCATAAACTACTTAAGAAATTTTAAGCATTGATATGTATAGAAACATAAATAGCAATGGATTTGGTGATGTTAGAAAGGAAATCCATAATAAACAGGAGTGGACTAATAAAATCATAAAGGAGAAGGATGATATTTATTCAATAATTCTGGACACCATGGCTTGTAGAGCCCCATCTTGCAATTATGCTATGTTTTTAATACATAAATACTTAATGATTAAGATTAAGGTTATATATCATGGTCTCCCCTATGATTTTACTAATATTCTGGATTTTATAACCATTTTTCAAAAACAATACGAACACACACAATTTATTTTGTGTGAACTTTATATGCATAACTTTATGAAAATATTGTTCCTTTTGTTGGGATATGGAGTTTCAAGGGTTCATATCATTTTCCCTAAATCATATAAACTGCTAGAAGGTAGGATGGATATAATACCTATGAACTAAATGAGCTAAAAGTTTGACTTGTGGGTAAGGGGAGAACCTAAAAATGTTTTTACCACATATCTTAAGTATAATAGTTTTGAAACGAAGCCAATGTTGTTACTAAACTTAAGGGAATTCATATGGAAGTGTTGACTTGAGGGCTCTAGTATTTGGATGATATACAAAAATATGTAAATAGTGCAACAAAGATGAAATGGATGAGATCATCAAAAGAGGCTAAGAATAAGGAGCCATTGGGGTTACATAATTGCTAGAAAGCCCTCGAGGGTCCATGCCTATGTCATAATTGTGATGGAAGTACGAAGCAATTGGATGAGGTGCTTATATTGATGCCCCATTATTTGGTGTCCACAATATTATTATCATCATCAATATGAGTTATCATAGAGAAGTATGTATAAGGCCTTCCTGGAAATTAGAGACTGGTGGATTCAGGAATAGAGGAGACGAAAAGTACGAACCTTATTTTTTTATTTCCTTACATGTTAATTACTTATTTACTATATGCATGAGGACATGTGAAGAGCTAAGATTATATGCATGAGGACATGTGAAGAGCTAAGATAAGAAGTAATGTTTAGACTTATAATTGTTATATATTTCCATTTAAATTCTAAGCTTTCATATTAGTTTCTCATCCTTTTTTTCATAATTATGATTCATTATTTAGTGTATATTATACTTTGGAAGGATTAATGTGTTCTCGTAATCACACTTTAAATAAAATCTATTTTATTTATGAAACTAGCCACTAATTATTTGGTTGAATACTTTGTCATAAATAGGGGTTGTGAGGACATGTTGAAGATGGATCTAACCTAATAGTATTCGAGACTATACCTGTCAAAATTATTTTGTTGAATAGTTTGTCATAAATAAAGGCTATGAGGGCATGTTGAATATGGATAGAACCTAATAGTATTTAAGATTATATGTGGAAAATTAGATGTATGTGGAAAATTAAAGGGAGGTTGTGTCTCAACTAAGGACATGGTTTTCCACAAAATTCTCGATTTTTCTATTCAATATATCAAACTTATGTCAATTAGGAAATATAGATATGAGCATTTTTTATTCTCAAATCGTTCCTCATTTTAGGAATTTTCTAGTGTAATCACTCTTTTTTATTTTAAAATAAAAGACCAAAGCTTTCCCTTGGGTGGGTAATGAAAAAGTTGTAATATTTGGAGGCATAAAATACTTGAACTTTCGTTGTAATTATTCCTGAGAGAAGTTAATGAATGGGTCTTGATTAAGTCCCAATTTTTACTAGTTACTTTGTTGATTTGAGTTTTATTTTAAGATAATCAGGCTCCTCATGGTTTAGTGCCATTTCCCCTAAGAATCCTTGTCTTTCAATCTCTATCACTAATTTAGTGAAATTGATTATTACTTATTTTTCCTTGTCAATTGATAATATTGTATCTTAAATTTCATTTGGATCTAAAGTAGTAGTAGCATTTAAGTGGATTGTTATTTCTTATGACAACTTAGTTTCTTTAATATTCTGTGTGTTATTTTCTGAGTTACTACTTCTTCTTTCTTTAGTTTTGATTTTGATTTTTTTTTTTTTATGGTTGTTTCTTAAAGTACAAGTGTTACCTTGCTAAGTGTTGATTCACTTTATCAATGGTTAAAGTAGTCCCAACTTAATATTGAATAATATTTGTAATGTTTCTTAATTAGGATTTTAATTCTATGGGTGGTTTAATTTCAGTATAAGGATTGATTTGATTTGATAAGTAATGTGTTTTTAATTTGAGTGTAAGATAAATCATTTTAGCACCATTATTAGCCCTTAGTATTCTATTGCATAGATGTAGCTAATTACCTTGATATAAAAAGATGAATCCTTAGATTGATATTAATGTTTGACACTTGGATATTATTTTAAACAATTAAAGAAACTAGCACTCTCTTAAGAACCTATATGTTCCCTTTGAATATATAGGGCTGCCATTTGAAAAATTAAGTGATGTTTTCCATACCAAGAATGGTGGATGAAACTTCTCTATAGGACTAATACAGGAAAAACATAGACTAAAGGAAAGGGTAGTCAAGTGGCTCAAAGCAGGAGGGACACTAATAAGATTCCAAGGATCAGAAGAACAAGTAGAAAGGGGAAAAGGAAAATAATATAATTTCTACAACACACCACTACAAGTATCCTAACAACCAATGTGACATTGATGGCCACATGGAGGAGCAGAGTTGAAACTTCATTCAAAGCTCAACCAAAAGAATATTAAGAAGGGTAAGAAGAAGAAAAATCTCATCACTATCTATTCAACCAACCCGGTGTAAAGTATATTTGATGTTGACATGAAAATTGTATACACCTGAGTGCAAAAGAAGGTAAATCTAAGTATCCTTCATCATCATGAAGAGAAGGGGATGACCAATAAACAAGTCCACATTAGGATACAAGTCAAGAAGAGCAAGATCACTGCACCATTGAACTTAGGATAATAGAAAAATATCATCACTACACAAATGGTCTACAGACGTAAATTGATAGCATCCCACATCCAATGGGATTGGTAAATTAGGATACAAAAATTGAGGTAGAAAAATCATGTAGAATAAGATTTGCTACTAGTGTTGATTTTATTGATGAAGTAAAATTAGATGTCATTCAACTTGATGTATGTACAATAATTTTTGTGATTTCTTATATACATATGAAAGATACAATGATGCAATACTGATGTAAGGAACCTTCTAATATAACTTCATCAACTATGTGAAATTATTCATCTTCTACACACAAGAAAGGAAAATCTAAAATTTCACTAGTAAGTTCTAACCAACCTAAAAAATTGATCAATTTTGGAAAGACGTTTTATGGTTTTTAAGATAAAATTAGTATAATTAAGGTTGAGGAGGCTAAAACGAATCCTTGGAATAGTGTGATAACAAAAAAATTAATGGTAAGATTTTATAAGAAAAGAGTGGTGGAAAAATTATAATCAACAAATGGGGCAACACAACGGTTGTTTGAGCGTTGAAGCAATCACACAGCAGTAGTGGGAGATATAATTATGGAATATGGGAAGGAACGAGTAGCTTTCTATTGATTTTATGGTCATAAATATTCTGATTTGGTTCACATGGAATGAGAGACATTTATCTAGACTGATGCAATGGTTACAAGTTATATTTGTGCAATGTGAGCGTAGACGCATGTTAATTAATGAATTTGTTTGTGACAATTACGGAACATGGGAAGGAATGAGTAGTTTTGTATTGATTTTATGGTCATAAATATTCCGATTTGGTTCACATGGAGTTAGAGACAATTATTTGGAATGATGCGATGGTAGCAGTTATATTTGTGCAATGTGATCTCAGATGCATGTTAGTTAATCAATTTGTTTGTGACATAAATATTTAGCAACGTGTATGGTCTAGTAATTTACGTTTGAACTAGTAAAAGGGTAATAAATAATCTATAATGGTGATATACATAAAGAGAAATCAATGTGGAGAAAATGATGTAGTGGCATACCGTGCAATTTGGTTGGACAACATACAATGAGCACATGGATCTAGTCTAGTCGATGATTGTATATAGTGAAACATGATCTATAACCTACTCCATAATAGTACAAAATGTTATCCCGGTTGCAATGCACTTAGAACAAATTTTCTTCTGATTTGATGACATGAGATATCTGTTTTTGGGAGAATCAAATATCACTCAGCTAGATGATATTTGGGAAGAATTTTGTCACAGAGAGAATATACTTTTGGCATTTAGTTACAGGATGAGTTGTGTCATACTAAGATTAAGTTTGCTTAGTCTATCCAATAATTTATCCATTTGCTTCTCCACTGACCAATTTTTTTATCATTAGAACAAAGTTTGTCGACTAGTATTTGAGAATATTATTTATTTGTATGTTGAAGGAACGATAGGGATGCTATGTCATTTTCCTATTTATGTACCATTTGAATCTTTCCAAGCACGGTATTCACTGTTAAAGTACTGGAATTTGTTTGGGCCATAGTTCTTTCTCATACTCAGAATTGATACTGCTAGGGCTGAGATGCCAAGGGCACAAGTGTAATTTATGGTCTAATTACTGTAGGAATTTTTTTTTGAACTAGAGTTTTATCACACACAAAATTTTCCAAGCCTAATACTTATTTTTACCTTACTACTATTGAAAATTGTTGGAGAGCTTCAATTGTGTGTTTTTGGGGTTGTTTAGTAGTCAAAGGTTCTATTTAGAATCTAGGTTTTGTGTTGAAGGAATGTGTAATGATTACTTGCTAACGAAGATGTTGGTATTGAAATCACTGTTAGTATGTTGATGATGTGGTTTCTAAGTTGTTACTTGTTGAGTTACCTTCATATGTGATTATTGAGGTAGTTATGGTTGATTATTTATTGTATTAATGAAGCATTGTTGGGTTAGTGTATTGTTTTCTTGTTGATGATAGAATAATTCTATTGTTGATGATAAAAGATGTTGGAATGTGTAATGATTGAGTGAAGAAGTTTTTTTAAACCAAGAGGAATATGTAGAAAGGTAAAAGTTGATTTGAAGATTATAATGAAAAATAATTAATCTAGTTTGAAAATTGTACGAAATCTAGGTCGCCTCCAAACTAATTTGTGGATTGGTGGATTCAACTAGTGGATGTAAAAAAAAATGGGCTGAGGGAGTGGGTGCTTCCTTCTTGTGAGTGGGAGAAAAAAACAATGGCTAAATGCGTCTACAATTGTGTTGTTGCAAATCAACTAAAATGAGATGGTGGTCTTATATCAGTTGGTGCTAGTAAAGGGAGAACAATGTTTACCTCTCCTTCCAGGTCTTAACCTAAAATATTAGTGCTCATATGGTTTGAACCTGTTGGCTGTGTGGGGCCTGATGCAGGTTCAACATTAATTAGCCAAACAAATCCCTACACTACTGGCCCACTCAGCATCATCCCATGGAGGGCGGACTGAAGTCTCACACTAAGTAGTATGGGAGGATGATGGAACCAAGTTTCCACAGCCTAAGATGGTCGTGATGTTGGTTTATTCCTTCTATTCTTCCTCTCATGAAGGTTGTTAAGTTCTAGGGCTCTGTGAGTCTAGCCCTTTATTCTTCCCTTTAGTGCCTCTGCGAAGGGGTAAGATTAGCCTTCGTGTAGCCCTAACCTGCAGTTCAGGTACTTCCACGCTACTAGGGCAATGTATCGTGTAGATTCCAAAACAAGCTTAGGTGTCTTACTTATCTTATTAAACAATCATAGTTAGCTCCACATAAACAAATAGCATTACTTGCGTTCAATTAACCAACATAATTACATACATTCGCGCACCACATAAGCATTATAAATGAACTTCATACACAATACGGCAAGATGCATTAACAAGAAACAAAGACACAGAATTTGAAGAATACTTCTCTTTACTGATAACTTTAGACGATTACAGACTCTATCCGCCTTGTGCACACAGCTATAGGGGTCTACACACTCAGCTATGGACTTCCACCCTAGGCCTCTATGCACTCAGCTGTAGAGTCTCTACCTACACTAAGAAATGAAACTTAGACTTCCCTCCTTATCACTTAAGACTTCTTACCTCTACCAAAATTCTTATGACTACTTAGAGTTTACCTACTTAGTTCTTTTTATACAATCCCATAGTCCAAGGAACATGGGTAGATCTTTACAACTGACTTTACTTTAAAAAATAATGGTGGAAAACCCTTTATGACTTATGACACCTTCGTGCTCCGTGACCTCAAAATATGGAGACTTTAAAACTTTATTACAAAATTCAACCCAAAACATTGTCTTTTAGCCCCAAAACTGTCCTTGGGGGATCTCATTCCTAACAGCGCCCCAAAAAAAACATCGTGACTCGCCCTTGAGTCATTCAAAAGGTGCGGAGATCTTAGCATAAAGAACCCCCAGCTTAACCCGTATGACCGTAACCTCAACAGTGCACTGTGTGGCCACGTTCTTCATGTCTTCAACCATCTGCTTGGTCACTGCTCTTGAATTGTCGGCTTGAAGCTTTTGCTAAGTTTCTTGCAGAGTCATAAGCCTTCCTTCGATAGAGGCTATGACCACATAAGCCTCATCCATCGAGGGCTTCAATCATGCCTTAGACACTACTTCCTTGTGTAGCACTACACCCACTTGTTCTTTCAACTACTTGGCCTCCTTAATCTTTGTCAGTCTCTACATGAGCATGGCAATTCAAGTGACCTCATCATAGCACTGTTGTAGCTCATGTGCTTCTGTCTCTAGTTGTTATACATTAGCGTCCTCCTACAAACTCATCAGGACCTCGAACAACTGCTCAAAAGGTTGCATGCAATCTGCTACTACACTATCAACCATCACTATTGCTTCTGTGATAGTGGTTGTATGATGATCCTTTACTTCTAGCATGGTTGAAGGGCGGGCCTTCAATTGTAACTTGGTGATCTATAGGTTCAAATCCAACTAAACCCTAGCGATTTTTGTACAAGCATCGTGCACCCCTGTAGCTAGCTTACGGACGTGCACCTCAACTAGTTCCTCGTCATGGATAGCCAACTCTAGGACCATTCAACATGCCTCGTTGACGACCTACATTATACGCTTGTTTTGGTTGGTCACCTGGGTCACAACAGTGATGGCAGAGTCTCGTTGTAGTGCCATCTGTTCATTGGTAATTCGCTACTCACTAATCACCTGGAGGGCGCAGAACTCACGGGCCCTCAGCTGTGCAAGCACTCTATCCTACAAGGGGTGGAGTGCTTCACCAAGAAGCACTACTAGGTCCATTCCTACTCCCTTGATTGTGCTGAAAGTGGGCCTATTAGCTTAATACTCTATGGTCAGTGCTCCATCACGTAGCACTATCGCACTAGAGGCCTTCGCGCATAGCATCTCGGCATCTTCAGAAGTTCTAATTGCAAGGCTGGTGGATGTTATGCTAGCCTGTGACGCACAGGTTTGCAGCTCCTGTAGACCTGTCTAGATAGCGCCCAATACTAGTTGCTGCTACTAATCAAACCATTGTAGGGCCTCCATAGTGACATCTCGCACCATATCACCGCTGTCATGCAAATCACCCTCAGTGAGGGTGATTGGGTCAAGTGACATCTTTGTAGCCCTAGATTTCTTCCTAGACCCCCATTTCTCTTGCTCCCTTGGACATTTGATACAGGCGGACATCACCTGTGGGTCTGTGCCATGCTGTTCTGTCTTCTCGTCCATCTCTTCCCTTGTCTCAGGTGAAGGCAACCTCGCGCCTTTATTAGAGCCCCCCTCTGTTCCACATGTTGGCTTCTCTATCTGCTGAGTGGCATCGCACTCCCCGTGGGCCTTGTCAACGACCTCCTTCTTTCTCTTTCTGGCTAGCTGCATCATCTTGAACTTGGCCTCCTCCTTCTTGCGCTACGCGATAGACTTACTCCCTCCCACCGCAAGTCTATTGTAGTGCGCCATTCGTCTGGCCAACGATCAAGTACTACATCAATGATGTCATCTTTTGCTAGTTAAGCAAAGTCATACCATGTCTACATAGCGTCCTTCCATGCCCTGATGAACACATGGTGAAAATTTGCTTTAAACTCTACATAACCCTATAGGTTGGCAAACACTGTAGGTGACAACTGCAGTTTGTGATTGATGGCCATCTGGATGTTAATATCCATCAAGATCAAAAAGATCTTGCTATCCTTGATGCACTATGCATCCTTTATTGCTAACATCGAAGTGTACCTTGTTGCTTCTGGTAGGTTTCGCACGACCGAAGGGAATTGGTTGTCCTCTGGCAGATCCCATGCTATGAGAAAAATAGATAGCAAGAGCCACGTGTAGTGGAATGTCTTGCTAAGCTCTTGTGCCTCACGGCAGTTCACAATGAACTCACCATAGAGATTATCTGCCCAATTGAACTGAACTCCTTCAGCACACTAGGCTGCTAGCATAACGATAGGCGCCATCACCTCATCGGTGTGACACTTCCTCATCACCTTCCCTGCTAAGATCTACATAGCCACCTTTATAGCAGGTTGAGATATTTTGGACATGGCATATACACGTGACTTCTTTGCTAGCTTAAACTTCTCTTTTATGGCCTCTGCGAGGGCTTTCTCACCACCTTTTCAGACAAATATCGTGGCCAAATTTTCTCCTATGTAGGGTAACCACATGAGTATTGGCTCCTCTAACCATAGACACCTATCATGCACCAATCATAGAAGTTGCTTGATGACCAAGACTATAATTGGGGTGCAGTTGTCGTGCGGCACCCATAGCAACTTCAACAAACCAGCCTTGTCTACTCCTCTAAGCCACCTCTATGGCTCCAAGTGGTCATTCTGGTATTTGTATCGATAATGTGGCACAATGGTTGCTCGATCACCATGTGTGGGAACTTCTAATGGTTAGCCAAGTCCCAGTCTTTGAGTTTTAACAGAGGGACCTGTGCCAAGCATGATCCTTCCAAAACAATGTCATCCAACTATAGAGGGGTTTGCAAGGGAACCTTGCTCTTGTTAGAAAATTATATATTATAGAGCAATGGAACACCTAAAATATATTGCAAAAATACAAACACAGAAAAGGCATAAAACAAGAGAGAAATAGATATATGTGGTTCACCCAATTTTGGGCTATGTACCTGGAGAATGTTGGGTCCCTATAATACTAGTGATTACCCCATTATTATTGTAGTTATACCCCTTATTAATATTGTTGTGCCCCTATGCCCCCATATTGTTATTATTGTGCCCCATAGAATCCCTCTATTGTTATTTTTGTGGCTTTATATTATTATTGTTAGGTCGGCTAGGTTATATTGTGACTCCTTAGACTCCTATATATAGAAAGGAGGTTTTTTCATTTGAATCATCCAAGAATTTTTCATTTATGTAATGTAAAGGAGGTTGCCCCCTCGAATAGGCTAAATTATAAGGTGTTGATCTATCTTTTCTATCTTTTCTTGAGCTAGTTTCATAACATTCGGTATTAGAGCTTTGGATTCTAGGGTTTCGCTGCTCCAAACAGGTCATCGTGGCATTTTCACTATAACTGTTTTCTGTGACGTTTCAGAAGTCTAAAAAAAAACCCATTTGAAAAGAAATTTCTCTGAATCTTGGGTCCGAATTTCAGAGTTTTTCACGCTATATTTGTGGAGATATGATCTGAGGAAGTTGGTCTTTTTGTAGACTCCTGAATTACATTTCAAACAGGTGACTGAGGAAGTTGGTCTTTTCTTAGCATCCAGTAATTGGATATTGAGCATCTTCCTGTAGATTTCATCTCCCTCTCTACATTTGGAAAAAGTAGGCTTATTGACACAAAGGTGTTTTACCTCTTGCTGGAGGTAAAACAAATTCTCAAATGTTTGATATAATACCTTTCCAGTAGGTATGCCCTTCATGGATGAAGTATTCACCTGATCTCTAGCTATTTCGTTGATATTTTTATTATAGTCCTCCTATGTCATTAACCTTTCGTTTATAACCAAGGGATTTGGTAAACCCTTTTGCCTCAAAATTTCAAACTCAACCATGAATCTATCAGTGGCCAGTGGCATGGTTTAGCACTTATCCTCTAGGTTCAACATTAAATTCCTCTTGTTGATGACTCCTTTAACTTTCAAAATTGTACCTATTCTATGAGGTATCTCTAGTTCCTCCAACTCATACCTATTCTTGGAGTTCTGGAAGTGAATGATCATTGCAGCTTCCTTTGGCATGTATCCGAGTTTTTCTTTGAGTCTTTGAATGGCCTCTGTAGCCTGCCTTATGAAATCAATCTATTCAAAAATAACTTGGATGAATGGAAAAATATCATTGATAGAGTCAATGATATTAGCCTATAGTTTCTCCTTAGCCTGACCTAGAGGTCCATTCAATGTCAGTTCCTTCTTTAGGCTTTTGATTCATTCATTCATTCTTATGGAGTTTTGTTGTTCTTATTTGTGCAGGATTTGGGGAATTTTGTAATTTGCTTCTAGGCTAGTAACTTTTTCCTTAAGCTTGTTCATCTCAGTGGTCTGAATGGACATTTCTTCCATTTCTTTGACCGACTTGTTTACCTTATCACATGTAGACCCTGTTGCTGTTGACCCTGTTTCCGATGTAGTGGGTGTAGATGTTGGCAGTGTTGTGGCCATTGGAGATATGGGAGCCAAGGATGCTACCCTAGTAGAAGGTACAACAGTGGTAACTGTTGGACTGACAGTTGTAGGGGCATCATCAAGAGTAGCTTATTTTAGCTGAATCCAACCATCCAATTCTTTCTCCATCTCCATTAACTAATCATTCAGTTGCAACACTAGGTCCCTCATTTCTTCATGATTGGTTTGGCTCTCCAGGACCTCCAATGTTTTTGGGTGTTCTAAATGAGCTAGATTGAGTTGTTTATTAAGAGCTGCTATATCATCATTCTTATTTCTAATCAACTTTTTAGTAGCCTTAACGTCACTTGGATCATAGCCCAGCTCAATGAAGAAGTCCTCCAATGACTTGATCCTGTTTCGTTTGGCCTGTGAGGAGGCCTTCTCCAATTTATACTGAGTTGTTACATTATCTAGTGAATCTTGCAGTTGTGTACAGCCATGGCGTTTCTTATAAGGGTAGAATAAATCATTTCTCTAGCCTATTTATGAATCTCTATTTGGTCAATGGGATGAACCCTAGCCAACACCTCAAAATCAGTCTTCTTGTAATCACCTGAGGCCTTTGGTTGTTAGACAGTGGGCTGCAAAAATGATACCTACATCTTTCCTGCATTGATGTCAAAGGCTAACATCAACCCGCTCTAGTTGGTTAGTGTATGTTTGAAGTATTGGGCATATTTCTTTTCCTTTAGCTTCTCATTTCTCATTTTTATTTCCTTGTACCAATATTTGATATCCTTTTCTCTGTTAGCTGGCATGACAAAGGAACAAAACCTCAACACTTTGTTGTCTCCCAACCATTTGAGTGTTGGAGGTTGATGGCTACTATGTTTCACCTGAATCAGATGTATCTTTTCTTCTATGCCCCATTGTTTTAGTGTCAGTTATTTCCATGTATTCAATGTTATCCTCCTGTTTAGAAACATGATTCAACTTGGGCCTTTTTTGAGCTCAATAAACTCATTTGTAGTCTCCATGGCAGAACTGGAGCCCTCTTCCCTGTTCCTTTTTGGATTCTTCTCCTCATTGGCTGGGGTCTATAATACAGGAGGATTGCTCATTGGTTCCCCCAATTTTGGAACCTGCAGGAAAGAGCTCTAGTCAATTTTATTTTGTAGATCAATGAGTGTCTTTTCAAAATCGACAACTGTGCTATCAATATCAATCAATGTGTTCTCCAACCACTCAGATTGGTTGGAAAACTGTTCAATGTTAGGTCTTTGGTGATGGATGAAAGGTCCCAACTTGACCTTGAGTATTAGCTTGTTTATGACCCCATGAGGGTCATACTGCCACATGAAGCTATTGCTGAATTTCATCTGTTGTAGTATCTTGTTAGCTTATGGTCTAGCCTCTCTGTTATTACAAATGAATGGGCCTAATTAGTTTTTCATTTTAAACTGGGTCTTCTTTCTGGTAGATAGGAAGTGGACCTCATCAGAGCTGATGACTTGTCTGAAATATTCAAGTGAAAATATCCTCATAGGGTGGTATTTGGGCAACTTATAAGGGGCTATTTGGCAACCATAAACCATGATTCAAATGTGGTTCTGGTACAAGTACCATTCTCCCACCTTACTGTTCTTAGCAAACTGTAGCACCCTCTTGATTTCTTGGTTGATTCTAGGTTGAGTGTTACTCGTCAGCATGTTAGTGACTGGGTAGAAAAATGAATCTATAAA
The DNA here is from genome assembly GCA_000404065.3 of Pinus taeda. Classification (NCBI taxonomy): domain Eukaryota; kingdom Viridiplantae; phylum Streptophyta; class Pinopsida; order Pinales; family Pinaceae; genus Pinus; species Pinus taeda. The sequence goes on from APFE031115944.1 coordinate 16,491, forward strand.
GTCTTTGTAGGTAAATGTTCTTGAGTATTTCTCGATCAAGTGTGTCCAGTAGACCACTTATCTCTCTTTACCCTTGGTAGCCAATTTTTGGATGCTTATAGGGAACTTATCTACTTGGTAACACAAAAACATGTGAAATAACACTAAAGAGTACTTGAAAACTCATTCAGTGGGCAGTCTTGTGAATTGTCCATGCATCTTGTCTACAATGAATAGAGCGTAATTGTACATGATAACGGGAGGCTTGCCTAGGGTGAATATGGACAGGAAGGCCAGGATAACCTCATCCACATGCTCATCTGAGCTATATCCTAGGATGAAAGAGAGCATGGTGATTATATGTTTGTCCGTTTCCGAGAAAATAGTGGCAGCATAAGGTGGAGTATCTATGGTAGTATGGTGGTATTCAATGATGAAGGTCTAGAAGATTTGCCTTATCTTAACTAGGTCCAGTGTGATACATAAGTCCAATAGGTCTCCAATGGATAGAGGGGTCTCATTAGGGCTAGGTTGGACTTGCAACATTTGATTGATAGATTCTGGTGTAATGGTAAATAACAATTGTTAGTTAGGGGCAATAATAGCCCTTTGGCTAGGGATATAGCAGGAATGACAAAAATGTATGATATCAGGGAACGGGTGAACTTCTAGGAATAGGTATTTGGGTAAATTGGATTCTTACAGATCGATGTCATCGGTATGGTTCAGGAATCTATCTCTACTCTAGCAGTGGAGCTTCAGAAGGTAGGTTGGGCTAGCAATATCTTTTATCTAGAAACCCCGCTATTCTAGTGCCAAATGGTTGATGTCCAGGTGAGGGGTTGATAGGTCTCACATCCAGAGAGGTCTGGGAAGCCATTTTTAGTAGGAAAAGTGTGAATTAGGCTTATATAGGTTGTATAAGTGAGGTTTGAGAATTCTGGTATAGTGAGAGGGTTTTCACTCTTTGCAAAAGAAAGGCTTTGGGTTTTCAGGTGAATTATTCTTCAATTAGGCATATGTATCAATTAATTTCAATTAATTAATCTTTAAATTGACTGTATGTTTCCAAATTGAGAGGGTCGTTCTGGTTTTTTTCTCAAAAATACCTATAAATTGGTGGTATAGGCTACAAACTAGCTTCAATGGTGACTGTAGAGGGCACAGTTACTTTAGTTGTGCACTGGATGTTTGAATTGGGAATATAGAGTTTGTTCGAGAGGTAAATGGTGGTCAATTTCGGTTGCAGAGGCTTAGGGTGGCGCAGGAAGGCTTGAGCAGAATTCATAGTGCAAACAATTGAAAAGAGTCGAAATGGGCTTCTCTCGCCTTTTAACTGGCAACAATTAGAATTTGGTGCATAATTTTATAAATGAATAGTGGATTGTTTTATCTTTTGGTGAGGAGGCGGTTTCAGGGGCTATCACACCGCTTTTGGAGAGTGGGCGGTATTTCCTTGAGAGCACATGATCTTGCTTGAGGCTGCCACATAGTAGAATAGGGCCTTACCAAAATCGTGAATCTCACGTGCTCTCAGGTTGGTAAAGGTCAGAGAGGGAATGAGTGTGATATGGATGTGCACCATAGGATCTGGGGGTCAGAGATCTAATGGTTGTCACGTAGTCAATATGCACGAACATAAATTAGGGTGAATATTTGCAGGGCTCGAGGGCTAATTAAAACTAATTGTAATTAATTAAGAAACAAAGCGGTGATTTAAATATAAGCGAGGGTTATTGGAGTGGGACGAGGTTTTATTGTGGCCATGTTTACTTAAC
>APFE031115951.1:21322-68385 GCA_000404065.3 Pinus taeda
TGTGGGCTTGCCTGTGACGAGTCGCTTTCTATCGACATCAGCACATTATCTAGAAAGTTGACTTAGGAATCGTCAGTACCTTGGAGTCTGCATGCATCAATGGCAGGTTTCTCGCCTTCGACGTCAGTTTTCTCATTGACTTGCGATCGAAGGATTCCATGAAATGTTCGACACCGACTCATTCATTCACATCTCATGGATTGTGCTGGGTACTTTGAGAACCACTGACATTACTGGTGGTCTCTCTCACGCTTGTTAACAGTTTACATCATTGACTGGTAATCAAGTGGTTTCTACCATGTTCGACATCGACTCATTCATTCACATGGCTAGAATCGTACCAATTCGGGGAACAGAAATAAAGACCCTGGATCTAGTTTCCGCCATCCAGGCTTCGAGGAGTTTTGTATTCATTATGTTGTAGACCAATCATAAACAGATGGCTGCGTCCATACTGTGTCTACACGAGTCTATGATTATGATGTATTATGAAATCATTCCTGTACCAGAGTAGTTAGTCCAATAGTTAAAGTTTTAATCTGAGTATGGGAATGCCTACCTCAGCATGATATGATATTATACACGTATTTTGTGTTGAAAATTGCAGGTTCCAACCGGGCTATCCACAAGAAGATCCTCGAAATGATAAAGCACTTCACCCTTCCTATATGATATAAAACCCTTATCCATTACAGGCTTCGTACTTTAGGGGCAATCTGTTACACTGAAATTTGTCACCATGACTATCTACAGTTAATATGGCTCCATCAATAGTCATATTATCCTCCTTGTCAAGCCTCATACCTCTGCTCTTCATGTCAAACTTCAAAAAGAGAGAAAGTCACTTAAAAACATGTTTATCTCTGGTACGCAGGTTCTCTCTACCTTGCCTGCGTGTACGCACTCCAAACACCCTGTACCTGCGTACTTGTACGCTCTGTAAACCAAAGGATGGGTGCATACCCCTGTAAAGGTCAAAAAGCGCGAGTTTCATCTTAAAAAAGTTACTTGTGGTCACTTCTAGAGCCTTCTATAAGAGTTTTTGACGTGTATTGAGCGCCTCCAGATGGTTCATGCACCCCTATGATAGAAGAGCTTATCCCATCAAGAGAGGAGCTACCCCATCCAAAAGAGGGAGTATCCCATTGATGTTGGAACTGAATAACCTCTTCTAGAATACTATAAATACAGGCATTGGGCCAAAGGAGGGAAGGTTGAAAAGCTGAACATTCTATAGGGTAAATGCTGCTGGAATTAGGACTTCCATTTGTTGACTTGTGAGGAGAGATCACTATCCTTCCTTGTTGCCATAGTGGGAGTGGGTGAGCTTGTCAAAGTAGAGGAAATCTCTTGCTGGACCCTCGGAGGAGCTTGCACAACACCAAGGCTCAGGTTGTAATGGTTCCTTTGATTATTTAATACAAATAAGTCCATTCTTCTCAATGATTTGTTAATGAATTATTTCATGCATTCCTTGGTCAGTATGATAGATATATTTTGTTTTATAATGAATATTCAGATGCTATGTAATTGTTTGCCTTGTTAGTGAATGCAGGTCTGAAGGTGAAGGAGGAGCTCATCCGAATCAACAAGACTGGACTACTACAACAAGCATTGGACCTAAGGTAAGATCGAGAACATTTGAATTCTTGTAAAATGATGTGTATCTAGAGAAGGATAGCTCTTATTTGGTTTGTTTGTCATTAGAGAGTCTTAGACTCCTAGGAAGGTTAGATTTGTCCGCAAGTATAACTCATTCCGCGTGACAAATCCCAACCTGATTTCAAGAAGATTCAGAAGACAAGAAAGTTTAGTAAGTCCAACACTTTCGATCAAAGCAAATTCATGTCCTGATGAGTGGTTGTTTTTAGAAGACCTCCCTTTTGATGAGTTATTTGACCTTTCCTTATTTAGAACTAGGTCTGAAAGTGCACTTGATGACATAGTTCTAGATCCATAGTTCATTACAGATCTTGAAGTCCAAAAGGCAAACCTGCCAATTGATGAGTATATTTTAAATTCCCCTTAGTCATCCCTTACTACTGTTAAAATCCCTGAGCTTTCTGAAATAGTTTCAACTTCCTTTAGTTCATCATTATTCCCCTCCACTTTCAAAGTTCATTCCTCACCTCCATTCATACCCTCACTTCCCTACCAACCTACCATTACCCATCAAACACCCATTGTTCCTAGTTCTCCATCAACTATTGTATTATCCCCTGCTACCCCAACTCCATTTCTTAGCCCTACCCAACTTAGAGCCATGGCAAATAGATATGTCCCCCTTGTGTTACCTACTCCACTAGGTGCCATGCCACAAGACTAATAGAACAAATTTATCCAATTTGATGGCATCGGACCTTATACAACACAACAACATGTAAACAAGATGACAGATTACTTTGAATTACATCAAATCGATGTTGGATATGTTCAAATGAGACTTTTTTCTTAGACTCTAGCTGGTGATGTTAGGAAATGGTTTAGAGCATTTCCTGCTAATAGCATAAATAGTTTAGAAGTATTTTATCAACAATTTTTAAATAGATGGGAAAAGAAAAGGAACCCTCCGCAAATTCTTTCAGAATACGAGAGCATCAGAAGAGGACCAAATGAAACAGTCCAGGATTACTGTACTAGATTTAACAATATATATAATGAAATACCAGTGAGTCTTAGACCCCCACCTGACTTAGCTCTGATAAATTTTCCTGATGGGTTTGATACTGATATGGCATTCCAACTTAGGGAGAGAAATACTCCAAATTTATAAGACATGTAGAGTGTAGCAGTTAGTGTAGAAGCTAACTTGCTGGCAAAAAGAGCTAGAGTTAGGAATGAAAGGAGAGAACCTGTGAAAGATGAAGCCTCACCCTCTGAACTTAAAATAGATGTCCTAACCAAAAGGAATGGCAAAACTGATGGATAGGATAGAGAACATTGAAAGGAATCCTCAATGGGATAATCAACAAGCACCTCCAGTGAGAAATACAAACTTTAGAAAGAATCAAAATCAAAATACGGGAAAAAATGGACCTAATCAGAATATTAGGCCTCCTTTTCAAGAAAACTATGTTGAAACATCCCATTCAGAAGACCCTGAACAAGACACACAAATAAACTTAATAGGATTAGATGAAGAGGAAACTGTCTTCTTGATTCAAGATGATCAAGAATTACATGTGCTTCAGCAATTACAGACTGAATCTGGAGAATCATTCGATTATAAACAAGGGTATGATTCTGCTATCTTCGATGTGCACAGACAGTACAACTTGAGGAGTAAAAAGAACACTGATACTCTTGACCAAAACAAGAAAGGAGTACCAAATCAACCTAAGAAAATCAAAACAGTTCTAGTTACTAAAACTCTCCAGATCCTCTCTAGACCAAATCAGAACCATTATCATCCCACCATTGTAGATATAACCAATAACCAACCCCCTAATGATCAACCATCCACTTCAATTCCCTCCAAGGAGACAGTGGAGACATCTCTAAACATCATATTAGAAAATCCATAGAAAGATACTACAATTGCAAAAAAAAAAAAAAAAAAAAAAAAAAAAAAAAAAACAATCTGCTCAAACTCCTACCATGACAATTCCAAATCCTCAAATAGAGAAAGTCCCTTTGCCTTTCAATTTGGGAGTAGAGGTGGCCAAGCTAAAAATTTTAGTCCCCTTAATAGAGTTGATTAAAAATGAAACCTATAAGTCTCAAATAAGCAAAACCTTAAACTTCATTGAGAATGAAGACTCTATCAACTTGTTTGATTATCAACCTGAGCTTATATTCGGTCCTGATGTTAATGGAAAACCATTAGAACGAGGGATACCACCCTTTTATATTAGCCTTAACATTCATGATAAAATCTTACACAATGCAATGTTAGATTATGGGGCTTCACATAATTTAATGCCTAAATCTGTTATGGAAAAATTAAACTTGGACATTACTGGCCTTACAAGAACCTATTTTCATTTGACTCAAGTCAAGTAAAGTGTCTAGGGTTAATTAAAGACCTGTGTGTTTCCTTAGTACAATATCCTGCTAAAACCATTCTCATGGATATAGTTGTTGCTGATATACCACCTAAATATGGCATGTTATTTTCTAGATCATGGGGGCCTAAACTCCAAGGATCTTTGCAACTTGACATGTCATATGCCACAATTTCAGTCTTTGGACATCCTAAAAAACTGTATAGAGAGACTATTGAAATATGTAGTGAGTAGCCAGGATAGGCCTCAAAACTTTCCTATCTATTCCATGCTTTCTGACATTGATTCTTTTATTCTGTACAATGCTGAACAAACACCAGAAACTACTTTAAAAAACATTATTTTAGAACCAAAAGAAATTATAGTTATAGCCCAAAATGAAACTGTCCAAACTCAAGAGCTTTCAGATAAAAAAGATGATCAAGACACCTTAATCAATGAAATTTTTTGTCCCCCCAGATAGTAAGAATTATGAACATGAAATATTATGGCATCTTGAATTTGTTGGGTCAGTGAATAAACTAGGAGTAGGAGCTAGAGTGTGGATATACAATTTAGAGAATGATCACTCAGAGGGCCATGCTTACAGACTAAATTTCAAATGCACTAATAACGTGGCTGAGTACGAAGCACTTCTTTTTAGGTATCAAATTGGTTAGAAAGTTAGGAGCTATAAGAGTTTCTATTATGGGAGATTCCGAGTTGGTTATAAAACAAATTAATGCTATATATATGAACAAAGATCCTAGGTTAAGTTTTTATAGAGGAACAGTTGTAGAAATATTGAACAATTTTCTAGAATCTAAGCTTGCAGTCATCCCAAGGAAACATAATATGCAGGCTCCTAGTTTAGCAATGTTTGCTAGAACTTGTAAGTTACCATTCCAACCTAACCATCAATACACTGCTGAGGTTAGGCACAAACCTGCTATCCCAGATAACTTAAATAACTAGCAAGTATTCACTAATGACCAACAAATAAACAATTTTTTAACCTTAGAGGGGGAATTTGTAAATAGTAACATAGATATTAACATAACATTAGATCCCTGTTTTACAGATAAAATAGAAATTAAGAAATTAGAAGATGAAGATATAGATAGATTCCATCCCACTAAATTTACAAAATCAAATGTAAAAAACCTAAAGCAAGTTGAAATTGAAGAGGTAATTAACAAAGATTGTGAAATTATTAATCTCAAAGTCAACTTTTTGCCCAAAGGATTAACTCCTTTGGAAGATTTGTTTGATTCAAATGATGTCCCTAGAAAACCAAAAATGGAACCCTTGAAATCTGATATAGAGGAGTGTAAGATAGGTACTGAAGAAAATCCAAAATTGATAAAACTTTCAAAGTCCTTACCTCCTATTGAAAAAGTGAAATACATTGAGCTATTAAAGGAATTCCAAGATGTCTTTGCTTGGAGTTATGAGGACCTCAAGTCCTATGACACTAGCATAATACAACACACCATCCCCATCAAAGAAAACCATAAACCTTTTAGACAAAAGCTTAGGAGGATTAATCCTATTCTATTTCCTTCTATTGAAAAGGAAATCAGAAGAATGTTTTGAAGCCAAGATAATAGCACCAATTAGATTCTCTTATTGGGTTTCAAATTTGGTGCCCACAAGGAAGAAAACTGGTGAGATTAGACTATGTGTTGATCTCAGGAATCTCAATAAATTTTCACTCAAAGACATTTACCCTCTCCCTAAAATTGATCATATATTACAAAGGGTGGTAGGGTCAACTAGAATCTCATTATTGGATGGGTCTTCTGGTTACAATCAGATTTTAGTTCACCTAGATGACCAGGCTAAAACTGCATTCACTACTCCTTGGGGCACATTCATGTATGTGAAGATGCCTTTTGGATTAAAGAATGAAGGGGCCACTTTTCAAAGAGCTATGGCATAGATTTTGCTAAGGAAATTCATGACTTCCTAGTAATATACTTGGATGATATCACTGTATTCTCAAAATCTGATAAACAACACTTAGATCATCTAAGGCAATTCTTCATCAAATGTAGGAAATATGGAATTTCTTTGAATCCTAAAGAATATTTATTTGGGTTAGAAGAGGGAAAGTCATTAGGCCATATAATTTCTCAAAAGATGGTATGTGAATAGATCCTGTAAGAATTGAAGCCATATTACAGATACAACATCCTAGGAGCATTAGAGAATTACAAGCCTTTTGGGAAAAATCAACTTTCTTAGGATATTGATTTCTAACCTAGCAGAATTAATTAGATCATTAAATAACATGCTGAAGAAATATTCAACCATAAAATGGACAATTGAGGCTAATATATCCTTTGAAGATATTAAGCTAGCCTTAACAAAAACACCAGTTTTGGTCAGTCCAAAGTTTGATAGGGATTTCATTATATTTTCCTTTGCCTCCAAACATACAATTGCTGTGGTCCTACTATAGAAAAATTATCAGGGTTATGAACAACCTATTTCCTCTTTTAGCAAAGCCTTAAGAGATGCCCCTCTAAAATACAATATAATGGAAGAGCAAGCTTTTGCTTTGGTCAAAGCTATCAAAGATTTTAGAGTTTACATTTTATATTCTCATATAATAGCCTATGTCCCCAATGCAGTTGTCAAGGATATCCTAATTCGGGATGGTCCAAATGGAAAGAGAGGGAAATGGATTTCTACTATATTAGAATATTACCTAGAAATTAAACCAACAAAGTTAATCAAAGGCCAAGGTTTAGCCAAGCTCATGGATGAATCGAACTATTAGGCCTTAGACATAAATTTTATTGCAGAAATGGATAATGGAGAGGAGATGGTGACTCCACCAATCAACTAGGCCTTTCTTGAATCACCATGGTATGCTAACATCATATATGTTTTACAAAATTTACAAGCTCCTCCTAAATTATCCAGGACCAAAAGCAGGTTTTTAAAAATGAAATCTTTAAAATTTTGCATAATTGAAAATGCTTTGTTTTGGAGGAATCATGAAGGTATCCTTCTTAATTGTTTACTGAAAGAAGAATCTGACAAGGTGTTACAAGAGCTTCATGCAGGTGACTGTGGAGGACATCTTTACTAGAAAGCCATAGCTGACAAGATTCTTAGATCTGGTTTCTATTCCACTTTGTCTTCTGATGTAAAGAAATTTGTAACCTCATGTCATAAATGCCAGATTTTTGAAGGAAAGAAAAATCTTTTACCCATGCCCCTAAAACCAATATCTGCGGAAGCACCTTTCCAACAATGGGGTCTTGAATTGATTAATGAAATCCACCCACCTTCCTCTACCCAACACAAATGGATTCTCACTACAACAAATTATTTTACCAAATGGATAGAAGCCATACCATCAAGGCAAGCCACTAACACTATTATAATAACCTTCCTTGAGTCCAACATCCTATCTAGATTTGGGTGCCCAACCAAGATCATCACTGATAATGCAGCAGCCTTCAAATCTAAGAGAATGATTGATTTCTGTAATAAGTACCATGTAACTTTGGGCCATTCCACAACTTATTACCCCCAAGGAAATGGACAAGCAGAGCGCTCAAACAAAAGTCTGGTAAATATCATCAAAAAAATGTTAGAAGACAACAAGAAAACATGGAACAAGAAGCTAGTGAATGCCTTATGTGCAGATAGACTAACCACAAAGAAAACCATTGGTACCAGTCCTTATTAATTAGTTTATGGAATGGAGGTTGTTTTCCCATCTTCCTTGGGAACACCAGTGATGAAGCTGCTCCAAGAGTTGCAGGTTGAACCAAATGATATCCAAAGGAGAATAAACCAAACAATTCATTTACAGCAGACCAGGAAAGAAGTGTACATTAGATCTCAAGTTGTGTAGGAAAGGATCAAGAAGGCTTTTGATAAAATGACTAAGGCAGAAGATTTCTACCTAGGGGACAAAGTTTTAAAATGGGATTCAAGAAGAGAGGATAAAGGTAAACATGGGAAATTTTATTTCCTATGGAAAGGCCCATATGTCATCTATGCTTTCAGAGGTAATAATGCCTTCTTCCTCAAAGAAATGGATGGAAGAGAAGTAGAAGGAGGACCAGTTAATGGTCGAATGCTTAAACACTACATTGAACCTAGTTGCTGATTTCACTAATCATTTGTACATATTCTGTTTTTCAAAAGTATAGAATGGATTGGATGGTAATGTTTGAAGTTGAAGCCCGAAGAGAATGCCCTAAGCTTCGAAGGTTTTACTATCATAAATAGCAATAAGACAGAAAAGTGAAAAGGAAAAAGTTGCAGAGTGACATCGCAGCAATTCAGAAGGCCATTGATCTACAAGTTCTTGACATTTCACCAGGAAATGCCATCCCCAAGTGGAGCCACTGTTAGGTTCCTATACCAACAGGAGTCATAATTTTTTAATGGCTGAGATTAAAACTGTAATATGTACATACCTTTGATTTCTACAAGTGTTTTCCATATTCAAAAAATTAAAAAATATAAACAGGGTATATCCTAAAAGAAAAATCAAAGGACAAAACGAATAAGACAAATTTCCAAAAAAGATGAAAAATATGAACCCTAAGAAAAGAAAGACCATGAAAGTGTGCAAGTCAAAATGCCACTACTTTTTACTTTTTGTGCAAAATAAATGATTGTGTCTAGTTTGTAATCTTTGCCACAATCCATGACAGTCAAAATGTTTAAGCTTGGCTATTTCATGTCTATGGATAGAGAATAAAATCTAACCAAACTGTTTAATCTTGGCAGATAAGTAGATAGGGAGAGTAAATAAAAGGAGCTCAACTATTTAATCTGAGCCCTTGGATGCAATAAGGTTAGATTTAGTTAGTTTACTATTGTAAAGGAAAAGAAAAATGTTTGATAATGGTTTGCTAGCTCTAATGCACCCTAATAAAAATAAGTAAAAATGGTAGGATGAGTAGATGGGTAAGTAGTAGAAAGGTTGCAGAAATTTGATGATTGATTAGACAAAGGCATGTGTATCATCTTTTTCATCATACAAGTTCCAAATGTGAATGGGAACTCAAGCATGCAGATGGACATCAAAGTCAATTAATTAATTTCCCTCATTCTTTTCACCTTTTACTTAACTAATTCCCCTAAATAAAGATCAAAGTACTTAAAAACCCTAAGTCAAAGAGGCTCAAAGCATTTCTCTAACTTTTGGAGGGACCGAACCCTTGGCTCAATGACTTATAAGCAATAAGTACTAAAATCCCCTCATAAGCATTCATTCCCCCCCTTCAGTTCATTCGTTTTCCCTAAATAATATTCTTTCCTGAGATTAAATCATTTTTACTTAGGGAAAGTATTTATTCCCCCACATAACCCATTTTCACATCAAAAACCCACAAAAAACATTATATCCTAAGTTTTATGTGATTATCAGGAAGCATTAAAAACATGAAAATCGTATGCCTAGGGTATGGTTCCCCTTCTGCTCATTTGACTAAATTATTAACTTATTTACTAAATCCCTAGTGAAAACCCGTTTCCCATATATATATTAACTCCTGCAATAATTAATTAAACCCAGCCCGGTTTAATTAGATAAACTAAGGTTTTCTACCCCCAGACCCACCAACTAATCGATCTCAATTGAGTTAGTTAAAACCCAATTAAATCCCACCCGATACCCTAATCCCCGCCTTAATCTCTCATTAAGCCAAAACACCGCGCTTAAACGCCCGTCGGGCCCTCCCATTACCTTCCATGCAACTTGATTGCCCGATCACCACATGATCTCTCCCCTCCCCATCTGACGACCCGTGTTGATTTTGAAAGGGCCCGAAATCCAAACATTACCCACCCAAAATGGGTTGTTTTCCACTGGGCCTCTGAGGCGACGTGGTGCTCGATGAATGGAATCGGGCAGCCTCCCCCCAATACCGCCAAGCGCCCAAAATCTGTGTGAAGCAAATGACTTATCACCAGCTCGCTACATGCCAAAACTACCACTATTCACTCCACTACATGACAAACAGTCACTGTACACCCGTACCCGCCAAATTTACTTTTCACGCATAAATCCAAAAAATCCCTAAATCATTGTTTTTATCGTTTTTTTCAACTGAAAACTTCAATGTACACTTCTGTGAACATCCAAGCTATCAACCCACATACAATTGCACACTGAAGATGCTACAAAGCTCGCAGATTACCTTCCAGCCCACTTAAAGCTTTTTCTGTTAAGAAATTTACTGCATAACATAAACAATTACTTAGAGAAATAAATATAAAAATAACTAGCAACAACCATAAACACATAAACACAAATGTTTATCTGGGAAAACTCCAAATCCGAGGAAAAACCTAACCTAATAAGAGCGCATTAGCTTTGGCCAAAACCCTGGCCAATCTGACCAAGTGAGCCTTCACCACTCACCTCCAAGTCTTGCATTACAATGAAGTCCTTCCAGCCTTTTATAAGCTCCATTACATATAATACCACGGGAAAAATAGTATGGGTGCACAATACCATGTGCCCCAAAACAATCACTATTTAACCTGGTCAACTTTGACTCTATCTTGAGTCAAGTTTACCTAATAATTCCCCCACTTAAACTTGACTTGGGGTTCCTTAACTAACTCCAGCCAAACCTGCTAAGTGAGACAATCCCGCTCACTCTAGCTCTTACCCTCCTCAAAGTTTTTACCTGGGGTATTGTTAACCTGACATCCCCCTATCACTTAGGTCTAACCCAGACTTTACCGATGATCACCGAGGGGTACACATGCCTTACTAGGTCCTATAGTAGTGTGCCCATTTACATGCAATAATTTTGACTTCATTAAATTTTATTTATTTATTTATTTATTATTATTATTATTTATTTATTGTTGTTGCGATTCTGATCCATCCTCTCTCAATTTGATTTGCTCAAAAACTTCTATCCAACCACGAGCCCGACGAGAACCTCGTAGATTCCATCACTAGTGGCCTCACATAGCAGAAAGCGAACAATTTTCGAAGCTACATAAACAAATTTTCTTCTGCTGACCTGCATGTAGCCCATGCCTACTCCATCTTTCAACACGGCATAGAACACACATGGAATATCCCTTATCGATTCCCTCTAGAAAAGCTCCGAAACAAAATCAACCTTGAATTTTAATATTACCAAAGGTATTTCTCAACCTTCTTTAAATAGCCGCATGAATCCCAAACAATTCGTGAGCATGTTCCAAATCAGTAAATATCACAAATTCTCTTCGAGGTTCTTCCACATACGATTGTTCCACCATTATTTTCCAAACCGAGATCTGTGAAAAGGTTGCATTGATCTCATCGGGCACTATAAACTCCTAGCATCAAAGAATCCCTTTGAAGCCAATATCTGGCTCTGATACCAGATGTTAAGAAATTTACTGCAAAACATAAATAATTACTGAGAGGAATAAATATAAAAATAACTAGCAACAACCATAAACACATAAACACAAATGTTTATCCAGGAAAACCCCAAATCCAGGGAAAAACCCAACCTAATAAGATCTCATTAGCATTGGCCAAAACCCTGGCCAATTCAACCAAGTGAGCCTTCACCGCTCACCTCCAGGTCTTTCATTACAATGAAGTCCTTCCAGCCTTTTATAATCTCCATTACATATAATACCACGGGCAGAATACTATGTGTGCACAATACCATGTGCCCCAAAACCATCACTTTTTAACCTGGTCAACTTTGACTCTATCCTGAGTCAATTTTACCTAACATTTTCAACCATTCACAGTCACCATTCACCTGGTTCAGACCCAGTTTTCTTCAAATTCCAAGTATTTAACTCAGAATCCATTGAAAACCCTATCAATTTCTGAACCAGTCACTAAGTTTTCTTAATAAAAATTAAAGGGGAACTCTAGTAACTGAAACTCACCTGGAATCGACCCACCTTGCCCTAAAAAACTGAAAATTTACCTTTCCCATTCTTAAATCCACAAGAACTAAGGATGGCTGCCCCAATTGCCATGGATGTTAGACCAATTTCCACTCCACACCTGGACTTGGACCACCTTCCCCTTGTTGATAAAGATTTCCAAATCAAGGACACCTCTATCCTTGAATCCCTTATCAAAATATACTTCCGATACAGAGATCAATACCTCAACCACGTCCATAACATTGGTCTTTGGGAGTATAATTTGCCAAAGTATCAATTCCCTGAGGTCCACATCTTTCCAGAAATTTTCCATTATTGCCATACAAAGTACATCCCCAGCCAAATAGCGGTGATGTCCCCAGACCATACTGTACTTTTCACCATCACTGTTGAATCAATAAATGAAATTTTGCAACTTCAACCAAGACAAAATTTAACCCCTATCTCAATTGGACACCTATTAGACCATTTCCCCAAGCTTACCACTACAAAACTTGCTGAGATGTTTCAAACCTTCATTAGGGAGGAAAAGCATATCCCAAAAGATCCTCCTCCATATGTGGCTACCATATTTTCCCCATTTGGTCATGACATTGTGGCAATGATTTCTAGTGTTTTAGGATACACCACCAGTGAGTGTATAGATGAAATAATCTTAGCTTTCATGTCAATATTCACTCCAAGACAACCTCCTATTGTCATGTATGATTATGCCAAGTTCATAGCTGATAGGATGCATGAACAACTTCTTAGAATGAGTAATGAAAGAGTGTTCAAGTATTCCTTAGTTTTGTACCATCTTTTTCTATATTACCAAGCTAACAAGTTCCCCTTCACACTCCAAAAGCTTGATACCAAAGGTCATCCTAGGTCAGTGATCTTCTAGACTCCTCTGATCCATAAGAATGACTCACCATATCCATATACAGACTTCATATATCTTTTTGTACATCCTATAGTGATAATGCTGTTAGGAAGTCCTCCTCCAAGAATCAGTTCAGATATTAGGAGGATCTTGCAGCTTCCAAAACAACACAAAGTGGGAGATTGGTACTTGTACCAAAATCACACTGAAATTAGAATCTATGGCTATGAGTTGGCCCCATATAAATACCCAGATACCTCCCAATGAGGTTATTTGCTCTGGAGTACTACAGGCAGCTAATCAATTCAGATGAGGTGCATTTTGTTAAAGCCAAAAGAAGGCCCAGCTCAGAGTCAAAGATCAACTAGGCCCCTTTGTGTGTAATAGCTGAGAAGCTGGAAAATAAGTAGAGAAAATCCTTCAGAGACTTAAACTAAAACAAAGCTTCATGTGGAGATATGATCCCTTGGACTTCATCTGCAACAGAAGACAGAAAAACAAGATGGATCCCTACATTCACCACTAAATCCCTGAAATAGAAAAATATTCAAATCAATTGGAATGGGTGGAGAATACTTTAGTGGACAGGGATAGCACTCAAGTTGCAGTTGAGAGTGTTCTAATTGATCTATAGAAAAGGCTTGATGAGGGTTCTTTCCTGCAAGTGCTAGGAGAATCTCAAGTCCAAGGAGAATCTCAAATCCAAGAAGAATCACAGGCACAAGAAGAATCTTAGGCACAAGTGAATCACATATAGAAGAAGAATCCCAGGTGCAAGAAGATTCAGAACAGCTAGGCCTATCAGAGGAATTAAATCAAATGGTTATACCAGAGCCCATCATGATTACTCCCCCTATCTTGCAAACTCCTCTAAATGAGGAGAAAATCCTCAAAATAAATAGGGAAGAGGCCACCAATTCAGGCAAGGCAACCACACAGACATATGCAAAGTAGCCTGGTCAAAAGGCAAAGGTGAAATTCTGTCTCTGAACAGGAATTCATAGAAGAAATAGTTGGGACCACCAGCACAGAAAGAGAAGGAAGCAGGCCTGCCACTCCTTCTAGGGGCACACTAGAACCTTCCACATCACACACTCAGATGTTGGAAAGGCAGCAGAGTGTTGAAGTGTCCTCATTTAGGATGCCAACTGACAGGGATCAAGACATTAGGGAAAGATACAAGGATATAAAATCCAGGAATGATAGGCTAAAAGCCCATACTTATGCATAATACCTAATGTTGGCACCTACCAATCAGACAGGGCTTATGTTAGCCTGTGATGTGAAAGAGGGAAAAATGTAGATGGCATTTATGATGCCTACTACTCAGCAACCAAGAACAACATCGAACTTCAAAAAGATAGATTTCAAAGTATTTGAAAAGGACATTCATCCTATTGACCAGATTGAGCTGCACAAGCAGATAGGGGAGATGATTTACTCCACCTTGACAAGGAAAGCCATCACAGCTCAACAATTGCCAAACTCCCTAAATAACATATCAGGTCAGTTCCAATTGGAGAAGGCCTCTTCATAGGCCAAAGACACCAGAATCAAGTCCTTAGAGGACTTAATCATTGAGTTGGGACATGATCCAAAATATGTAAAGGCCACAGAAAATTTTGATAAAGAAGAAGAATGATGACATAGCTGCTTTGAGGAAGCAACTCAAGATTACACCCCTACATCACCCACAAATAGCAGAAGTCCTGGAGACACAAAAAGGACAAGAAGAGCTTATGGACTCGGTCCTAAAGTTAAATGACCAACTGAAAGAAATAGAGAAGGAGTTGGACACATTGATTTAGTCCAAACAAAGTGACTTGGCCACCACTTCTAGGACTGCCATTCCCATTGTTTCTACTGCAGTTCCTTCCACCTGGGCAGTATCATTGGCACACACAGGGCAACCTGCGATAGCATTGCCTATCACTACTGAATCTACAACAGAAGGTGTTTCAACAGAGAAAACAACAGAGATGGTAAAAGCCATGGACGATATGTCAGTCCAGGCAACAAATATCAAAAGGCTAAAGGAGAAAGTGGCAAGCTTAGAAATTGATTGTAAGCTTGCCGAAATTCAGCAGAGAGAGGAAACACAGAAAGCCCTAAGGATGGTTGAGAAGATCAAGGTCCTAGAAAAAGATTTAACTCTACAAAATCCACTAGAAAAACCAAGGAGACGCTCTGGGCCAATATCATTGACTCTGCCAATGATATTTGGCCATCAATTCAAGTAATATTTGAGCAAACCGAATTGGTAAAAGTGGCCACTAAAGAAATTCAAAAAGTAAAGGAAGATTTAGGAGACCAGCTTGAGGATGCTAATCGACTCATCCACTTCTTTAACAGTAAAAACAGACATGAGCTTAATGAGCTTGTTGTAGAGAATAGGACTGAAGCCATCATGGAAGTCAAAAAGGTTCTTTCCAAAAGAAACCTTATGGTCAACATAGAGGAAAAATGCCATAACATGCAGGTGGAAATTGATAGATTCATGGCCAAATTTCAAATCTTGAGGGATAAAGGCCTTCCCAGTCCTATGGTCATCCATGATAAACTTATGACCCAATTGGACTACACTGATAGACTAAGGAAGTTGGCCAAGGAACAAGCAAGCACTTCAGATATCAAAGCCTTGCCAACTGGAAAAGTATTGTATGATACTTTGGAGAATCTATTTTTTCTAGAGCATGAGGTGAAGAATTTGTTTGTCGCCAAGCCTAATTTTTCCAAATACACAGAAGAAGACAAAATCTATAGAATAATGCTCAAAGTAAAGTTACCTAAGGATGAATGGTGGGAAAATATGATAGCTTTACTATAAGTTACCATAGTAAATCTGAAGACAATAAATCTGAAGACAGGTAAGAGACAGATAAACAGGGTCAAAGAGTAGCAGGTTAAAGAGTATCAGTGAAAGATTAAAATAAAGATGATTCCAGCGTACAAATATCAACCTGCTTAAAGGGCTCAAATCTAGCTGCAACAACCAACACTACCACAATAAGAGGGAAATCATGATGCAATTTTCCATCTGTCCCCACCTTCATGCTTGAAGATATTTTGATTCCCTAGATTAAATCTAATATTGTTGTGAGATATTTTGTTAATATTTTTTGTATAAATACTACACATTTCGAATTATTGGGTGTGGATTCAAAGACATTTCTATAGAATTTTATCTAAAATCAAAGTGCTATTGTATAAAAATTGGATTGGCTTGCTGGATCATGGAATAAAGCTCGGATATTTTTCACAATACTTGTGTAAAGCGAAAATCAAATAAGTATTATCTCATGTGTATTATTGTTTTTCCTTATGCTTCTTAATAATCATATGTGTTTCTATGAAATCTGAATGGTAAACTAGGAATGATATTTCAGAACATGCTTTAATGCACTCTGTCTTGACTATTTACATTCTTAATGTTTTCTGCTAAACTATCTTAGTTAGGGAACTCTTAAATGCTCCCTTACTTCCATAGTTTCTCCCCCTGGTCTATAGCAAAGGATTCTTAATTGCCCTTTGTTCATGATCACCTGTTTCCTTTCATTCTGATCCTGGTCTAAGGATTCTTCATTGCCCTTTCACCCTGGTTAGAACCATCCCATCCATTAAACCTGAAAATTTGCCTTTTGATTTGCTAGCCTGCCCTGTGAACATTCCCTTTAATGATCTGGTCTAGTTAAGCTATCCTTTGATTGACTCCATAGCCCAGTGGCTTGAAGACCTAGCTCCATCCATCTGTTCCAAGAATTTCACCACCCAACTTTCAATCCAAAATCAAAATCTTCATGAACACTAAGAACTAGCCTAAAATCTAATAAAAACAAAGTTAAATCTTAAAGAGAGCCCTCTCTGGACTTAGGTTGGCTAGAACCTGAGTTTAAAAGATTGGTTTGTGGTTACTTCGGATTATTCCTTCTTTTGATAACTTCTAAAGAAAACTTCTGAGTGATAACAGAAACTATGCAGACACCAAGTATTTTGCTATGTCAAGAAATCATGGAGAGAGAACTAAAATGGCGAATAAGTGTTCATTGGTATCTGATCATAAACCATTCTTTCCTCCCCTATAGGAAAAGTTAATCTGGATAAAAAAATATGCAACAACATTCTCCTTGCTAGGCTTATCAATAATAGTTAGATCAAATTGTTGTAATAAAAGTAACCATCTAATAATCTGGGCATTCACATCAGGTTTATTCATCAAGTATTTAATTGATGCATGGTCAGTATGTACAAATGTTTGGTAACCTCTAATGTAATGCCTAAATTTTTCAATGAATGCACAACAACTAGGATCTCCTTTTCAGTCACTTTGTATGGATTATTCCTTCTTTTGATAACTTCTAAAAAAAACTTCTGAGTGATAACAGAAACTATGTAGACACCAAGTATTTTTCTATGTCAGGAAACCATGAAGAGAGAACTGAAATGGCGAATAAGTGTTCATTGGTATCTGATCATCAACCATTCTTTCCTCCCCTATAGACAAAGTTAATCTGCATAAAAAATATGCAACAATGTTCTCCTTGCCAGGGTTATCAATAATAGTTAGATCAAATTGTTGTAATAAAAGTAACAATCTAATAATCTGGGAATTTACATCAGGTTTATTCATCAAGTATTTAATTGATGCATGGTCAGTATGTACAAATGTTTGGTAACCTATAATGTAATGCCTAAATTTTTCAATGAATGCACAACAGCTAGGATCTCCTTTTCAGTCACTCTGTATTTCAATTCGTCCTTTGACATATTCTTACTGATGAAGTAAATGGCATAAGGTAACTTGTCATCTATCTGGCCTAGATCTTCTCCTATGGCTTTGTGAGAGGCATCAACATGTATATGGAAATGAAGGGCCCAATTTGGGCCTCGGAGAATAGGTGCAGTGGTCAACTTGTCCTTTAGGGTATCCAGGACCTCTTGACAACTTTTGGACCATAAAAATTCCGATTCCTTGGCCAATAACCCAAATAAAGGAGAAGCTAACTTGCTAAAGTCTTTCATAAAGCTCTGATGGTATCCAACTAAACCTAGAAAAATTCTATCATCCCTCTGTTTTTGCGAAGGTGGGACCCTTTGGATGATGGCTATCTTATTTGGGTCCACCTGCAGTCCTTTCTGGGATATTGAGTGACCTGGAATAGTCCCTGTAGTCATCAAGAACTCACCTTTTTTGGGACTAAGGGGCAAGTTCATTTCAATGCATTTGTTCAGCACCTTACTGAAGTTGGACAGAGCCTCCTAAAAATCACACCCATAGGGTGTAAAATCATCCATATAAATTTCTGCTTTATCATGGACTAACTTGGCAAAGATACTCAAGATTGCTCTCTGGAAAGTGGAAGGGGAATTACATAGGCCAAAATGAAAGACCCTATAAGCAAAAGTACCCCAAGGACAAGTGAAGGTGGTTTTATCGTGGTCTTCTAAGCTAATTTGGATTTGATTGTACTGTTTGAACCCATCTAAGAAAGAGAAAAACTTCTTCCCTACTAGGCCATCTAGCACATGGTCAATGAGAGGTAGAGGGAAATGGTCCTTCTTTGTTGCTTTGTTTAACTCTCTATAATCAACACAAATCCTCCACTTCCAATTTTTCTTTGGAACCAACACCAAAGGAGAAGCCCACTCATTGTCCGAGATAGGGTAAATGAATCATGCATCTAGCAGCTTTTCTAGTTCTTCTTTGACTATATCCTCGAGAGTTGGATTCATTATCCTTTGGGGTTTTCGGACTAGTTTGCAACCTTATTTGATATAAATGTAGTGAGTACACACTGAGGCGTGCACTTCCTTCATTTCCGTGTAACTCCAAGAAAAGGCATCCAGATGTTCCCTTAGAACTTTGCACAACTTTTCTTGTTGGTGTACAAAAAGAGGGGTTGATTTTCAAAGTTCTTTCAAGGCCGAATTCTATGGTTTTGACATGGGTAGGATTTGAATCAACTAAGCATAGATCAATCTGATGGTCACTCTTGGTTTCCTTTACTACTTCCTCTAAGGACAAGGTTCTAGGAGTTGGAGTTTGGAATATGTGTTCATTCAAATCATTTTCATCCATTTCTCCTCCTCCCATGGTTGTCTCTAAGGTATAGAGTTGGGATGAGTAGACTTCATCTTCTTCCTCTTCTTCTAGCCATAAAGGTAAGTTATGTTCTAGAGATGTTTGAGCAGGAGAATACAAGACTAACTACTTAGAAAGGTGCCCATTTTTTATGGTCATATTTCCAACCCTACAGCTGATGTAGGCATCGGAATTCGCTAACCAAGTCCTCTCAAGTATGATAGGATAACCAGTAAGCTTGGCCCTGGGATGGAGAACTACGAAGTTTGTAGGGTACTCCTGAGAGCCAATGGAGACCATCACATCTTCAACGATCCCCTCAGGGGTTATTGTGGAACGGTCTGCAAGTTGCAAGACTATTGTGGTCTTTCTTAATGAACCTTGGAGATTGAGCATGAGCACGGTGTCCTTAGTCATTACATTAATGGAAGCCCCAAGATCAATCAAAGTGTGTGGGACAATGGTGCCATTGATGTGCACATATACTACACGGCTTCCAGGGTCCAAAAACTTTGGGCAAATTACCTGCCCTAGCAATAAGTTAGATAGTTGTCCAATGACATTAATGGTAGGGGTGTCTCTTTTTCACCTCCCTAGATGTTTGAAACACTTCTCTTTAATCAACTTTTGGTAAACAGGTACATCCTTGATGGCTTGGAGATGTGGAGTTTTGACACATATATTTTTCAATTCATCCAGAAGTTCATTCTCTTCTAGGGTAGGCTAGACTGGATGAGTTAATCCCTTAGGAAAGGGTGGTGGATTTACTTTAGGCATGCTTTCCTCTGTTTCCTCCTCACTCTCCCTAAGTGGAGGTGGAGGTTGGTTATCCGAGAGTACTCTCCCATATCTCAGGTTTATTTCTTGAATCTCCATAGCATAAGCAGGGTAGGATGTATCTCCATTGTACACTTGTTGTTCCTGTCTGTTGTTTGGGTTCGAATTTGGCTGGGCAGGCATCTGAGGTTGTTTAGGTGGAGCAGGGTGTAAAATATGTGGCTGAGTAGGAGGTGAGGGCAATAAAGCTGGATATTGTTGTATGGGGGCCTCCACTCGTGGGGTGGTGCATTCTACTGAGGCTGTGGCAAAGCATATGGCTGAAATGACTGGCTGGTTTGATAGGAATGGTAATGAGGTGCAAAAGACCAAGGAGGAGGTGTAGACCAGGAGGGATGTGCAGGGGGGGCCTAAGAGGGAATGAATGTGTTATGGTTAGGGTTGTAATATGAATGGGATGAACCTTGCATGCCCTGCTAATATGGCCAAGGCCCATAAGGTCTCCTTTGATTTATGTAGCAAAGTTTTTTAGTCACCCCTTCAGTTCCATGCTACACAACTTTTAGTCCAAGTAGAGAAGGGCACTTGTCTGTGGAGTGGTTTTCTTCACAAACCAAGTACATTTCAATCCGATTCAATGGACATTCATTCCTAGGGTGCCTCCTTGTGCATCTAGAGTAGAAAATGGCTAAGGCTCTCTCTGCTTCTTCCTTCTTTCTCTTGATGTCCATAGTGTTCGTCTATTGGGCAAGGGTTTGCAACATTTCACTCTTGAAATCTTCTAGCCTATTTCCAATTTCACCTTTGATGGATGTATTGGAGGAGGACGGGGTGGCCATTGGTTGACTACCCCTACCCTTTTTCCTAGCTTCCCTAGAATGATTCCTAAAGATAGTCTTGATATCTTCATAGGGTAGCTGCGATATGTCCCCATTTGCTAGCAGGTTTAGGGTATCCAGAAGATATTCCCTTACCCCTTGGAGTAGGACTAGCTTTAGTGACTCGAGATCAAGTGTGCACCTAGCCCTTTTGTAGCTAAGCTAGAATATTTCTTCATAATCCTCTAGGGATTCATCATGCCCTAAGGTCATCCTAAAAAATTCCTCTTTAGTGTCTTTGGACCTGAAGTAGTCCCGATACTTGGTGTTGAAGGCTTGCTGCATTTGAGCCCATGTTGTGATGCTATCCCCAGGTAAACCCATGAACCAGCACAGAGCTATATCCTTGAGAGTGGATGGGAATAGTTTCAACTTCTACTCATTAGTGATGTAATCATAAGTTCTTGATATGACAACAAACTCAAATAAGAAAGTGTCTGGATCTTCTGAGGACAGGCCATGGAAATGAGGAAGAATAGAGGGGCTTATATTTTTCATCTTGGTATCCCCATTAATTTCTCTGATGGGAAAGGTACCCTCAATTCTTTCTCTATCTCCTTTGTCATTTCTATTTTCAGCTATTAGGTCAATTGGAATGTTATCTTCTTCTTATTCTCCCCCTGTAGGCTCTTCAAATATCTTTGGTTGTTCACCTAAGGGGTCCTCCAATTCACAGCCACCAAAAAAGAGGGAAGGTTGGCTGTTTGAAGTGGTGGGGGTATTTGGTAGAAATTTTCCTAAGTTATCCCTAATCCTACGAGGCATGAAAGAAGTGTTTTTGTTTTTTTTTGTGTTTTTTCAAGATTTGAAAATAATTACAGAACTGAAATCACAAAATGAATGGAAACTAACTGCTGAATGAAATCTCACTTGCAGAATGGAAAAGAAAGAAAACTAACTTACTATTACTTTTGCATAAATGAAGCTAATAACAAAATCTTAGAGAAAAGTAAAGGAAGAAAGAAAGCAGAAATCACATCTTACTCAGACACCTCCCAGACAATGGCGCCAAAAAGTGATGAGCACAAATATTGCAGCAAGAATGATGCAACTCCTGGGGCTACCAAATTTACTTTATCAATCCGGGGTTCATACAAACTTGGAGGTGACAATGACTTATACACAAGTAGATGCAATGGGTCCGCTCTTTTTCACTACTAACCTGGTGATAGACCACTACGGTTTTTCAAACTAGACTTCTATTGATCTAGAATAATCTTGATTACCAATGAGAAAAAGGGAAATTTGCACTAAAGGAAATCTTGTCTACTGCAGTAAGGAAAATACTGAAATCAAATGCTTAAACACACCATTAATCTAACTAATTGCTAAGAGGATTTGCTTCAAAAGAGTGCTAAGTTAACATGTGTGCAATCATACTATCCTAGGTATGGAATTTGAAACATCCAAACATTCTACTACTATGCATGTAAATGAAGAAAATAACTCTTTTTCCTTTTTGTCTATTTTGTGTGAAAATGTGAATGTTAACTTCTCTTGGTGATGTGGAAGATGGATTAGGGATGATGGTGAATGGTCAGATGGATTGGGAGGCAAGTATGGGTCTTCTCCTATCTTCCTAGGTTCTTTTTCACAATTCCACCTCAAAACAGGCCACTACAGGTCAACCTACAGGATGTCCTAATGCCTCCTACAAGATGTCATAATGCTCCTGCACTATCCCCTGTATTCCTACATGATACATCCGAGAGCAAGAGGAGGAATTTGGAAGGTGGTGTAAGGCTTAGGGAAGGTGAATGGTGTGATAAATGAGGCAAAGGAGTGGCTAGGACTCCTTCAGAGCTCAAAACAGAGTTTGTGAGATGGTTGGACTTGCTCAACAAGCTTAGAGAAGTATTCTTATGGAATGATGAATTTGGTGAGGGATTTAGTGGAAGAAGTGATGATCATGGATGGATGAGGTTATGATGGGGTTGTTGGTCATGAAATATCTCCACACTACTGAAACTCCTGCACTGCATCAGTCATTGACATTTATCCATTAATCATGTAAACAAGAATGATTTTCAATGAACTAAAGAAAACATAATTTCATTATCTAGTTGCCTATTCCATGCATGGGAAAATATGCAGAATAATGTGAAACCTTTATGAGATCTAATTCAAGGTTGAAGATATCAGAAATGACACTTAAATCCTATTCTTGAAAACTAGTAAAACGCTATCCTAAGTAATAGAAAAACCTAAATTCCATGAGAAATTAGAATTATGTCTTTTTGGGTCTACATAGGAGTTCTTTCCTCAAACCATGGTCCCTTAAGGGAGGAGTGAGGCCAAATCCATATTAAAATATTTTTGATATTCCTTTATCTTTCTAATCCACTTCTAAAGCAATGCACAAATGGAAGCAAACTAATCAAATCCACAACTACTTGTAATGAAATAATCATAAAGACAATTCAACCATTAAACTATGAAATAAACTAAGCATACAAATACAAGAAGAGGAGCCTTTGCTACTAGGGTTGGGCCCTAACCCAAGAGCTTCAGATCTCTGAGTCAACTCAGTGCTAGATCAAGGAAATGCTTATTCTCATCATCAAATCAGAAAATTACATAATAATGTCTTGAACTCGAAAAATTCTTAGTGATCTTACATAAAAAATTTGAATTCTAATGAGGCTCTAGGCCTCCTTATTTATACAATGAAGTCTCCAATGACTTCCTAAAATCTAGGGAGGCTCATCTCCCAAACATAAGATGAACTGGCTCTTTAATTATGACTAGCTCGGCTGCTTGCAACTCTGAGCTAGTGTCATTTGATGGAGGAATATTCGAATGAGTGAGGAGTAAATGAGGATCTATCTCCTACAATTTCTCCTGTTTGTCTCATTCGATTTTATACCCTTAATTAGCCAAAATTTCCATGATTTTCTCTCAAAAACCTACAATCAATGCACATTAGTCCACTAGGCATAACATCTCACGTTTACTCATCTCGTTAAGAAAAATATAATCAAAATATGTAAGAAATTATGAGAAGAGTTGATTTAAATAAGCTAGGAGGTGTATTAAGGTCCATATAGTTACCCAATGATGAGGCTCATCAAGGAACAGATCTAGGCTAGATAAATGACAAGATAACTTATGCCATTTACTTCATCAGTAAGAATTTGTCGAAAGTTGAGCTAAACTACATAGTGACTAAAAAAGAGCTCCAAGCTATTGTACATATTGACCATGTTGCAATTAAATACTTGATGAATAAACCTAATGTAAATGCTTGGATTATTAGATGGTTACTTTTATTGCAATAGTTTGATTTAACTAGTATTGATAACCCTGGCAAGGAGAATGTTGTTGCAGATTTTTTATCTAGACTGACTTTTCCTGCACGGGAGGAAGGAATGGTTGATGATAAGTTACCAGATGAAAACTTATTCACCATTTCCGTTCTCTCTCCATGGTTTGCTGACATAGAAAACTACTTGGTGTCTGCACAGTTTCCGCCGAACTTGTCCTCCAAGGAAAAGAGAAAGATCGTAAGGAAGAGCTCCCCATTCACTTGGATTGGGGGAAATCTCATCAAGCTAGGCCCAGATCAAATTCTAATAAGATGTGTCGGGGAGGAGGAAGTCTTCGACATCCTTCTTACTTGTCATGATGGGCCTTGTGGAGGTCACTTTGCAGCCAAAAGAACAACTTTCAAGGTACTACAAGCTGGTTATTACTGGCCCACTCTTCACCAAGATGTGAGGAGGTATACTAGTCAGTGTGATTAGTACCAAAGGATGGGGAAGCCTACCCCAAGGGATGAAATGCATCTGCAACCTCAAGTGACTTTCAAGCCATTTGAAAAGTGGGGCATGGATTTCATCAAGCCCATTAACCCTCCATCCAAACAGAAGGAGTACATCATTGTGTGCATTGGCTACCTAACCATGTGGGTTGAAGACAAAGCCATCAAAGGAGCAATAGAAGAAAAGGTGGCTTAATTATTAAGGGAAAATGTGTTTTATAAGTTTGGGTACACTTGAGAATTAGTCACCGATCAAGGCAGTCAATTTACATCTCACATGATTGAAAATTTTTTAAGCCATCACAAGATCAAGCACAATACATCCAATCCTTACTGTTAGCACCTAAATCTACCTCAAGCTAAGAAAGGTAGGATCTAGGGTAACATCAAACCACGCTTAACCTGGTAGCTAGCCCTCTCAGGTCGGGAGAGGACTCTCTCCTGTCAATATCAACAAAAATATGATCAATAAGGGCTTGAGATGACTGATATGATGACTTATTTTAGGCTAGGTATGTGTGAAATGAATTTTGATTTGAATAAAATGATGATTTGTCAGCTCAAATGGAAAGGCAGACTTTGGGTGTAGGGAATGAGGCTTAGCTTTGTAGAGATCTCTATGGGGAAAAGTAGGCAACTAATTTGGCACTTCAAATTGAATGAAATGGAGGGATCTATACAAGTTAGGAGTTGAAGAGAGCAAGAAAACCTCAGCGATCCTCTTCAAACAGCTAAAAACATCAATAAGTAAGCAAACCCTAGGTAGGGCACTGCAATTTCAATGGATTCTACCTATATCCTTGTTTGTTTTAGTTAAGAAGAAGCAAGGTAGATAATGGCATATATAAAACATAACTAAACTGAAAATTACAGAAGAAAGCACTATACCAAAAAACAAAATTCCACATGAATCTCAAAGAGTGTTGCAAACCCTGGTCTCTATTCCTTAGCCAAAACTGCTGATATGAGTATACAATGAAGCTCCAAGCTTTCTCAAAAGTCCAACCATGCTAATGACTGAAAAATCACAAGATATAGACAAAACATAACTCATCCTAGCCTCTAGGGGTCGAGCTCATAAGTTTAGGAGTTGTTCCAACTAATTCTAAACTGAGAACTAGAAATTAGGCAGTGGAACAGCTTGCCTCTAGAAACTAGGGAACTGATTCATTCAGTTTCAAACAGCTTTTTTGATAGATGGATCTACCTCCATAAGTGAAAATTTGACATAATTACATCAAGATCCATCAATTTACATTAAATTACATAAAACTATCAAACTATCAAAAGCTAGGAGAAAAACAGAGTGTTCTTGGTCAAGCTGAGCAAAATTTACCCAATGCGCTGTGCTGATGTCCCTATGCGTAGCGCCTGTTTGAAGCCACTTTTGGAGGACTTATAGGTGTCAAAATTTTCTCCAAGTGTCCTTTTTGGAAAGGTATGCCTATAGAATTTCCAACCCAAGTTGAATTTTTGAATTTGGCCTCCATTTGCCCCTCCAAAATTGAGTTCTCCCAACACTGCTTCTTGTGTGTCAAAATAGGGGCAGTAAGGTAATGTTTTGAGTGCTTTTGACCTTTTTGAGGGCTCAAAACCTGTCAAAATTTCTTGTCCATTGGTAGGAAAGCATATTTTTTCATGCCAAATCCACAAATACTGATTTTTTGTCATTTGGAGGCTCCTATCAAAAGCGAACGCTAGGTGGTGCGGCGCATAGGGCAGAAAATTCTGTTTTTTGTGCCAAAATTTCCAAAAATGCAAAAAGTGTCCCAAATTTTTTGAAATTTGGGTTGAGTCTTCTCCATCAAGAGATATGTTGGGCCAAGGAGGCCTCAGCCAATATCTGAAGTCTATCTTGCTCCTTTCACCTCCTCAATGCCCTCTTCAACTTTGCCTTCAAGCTCCTGATTCTTGGCTTGCAGACTTTGTTTCTTGCCATGTAATGATAAGTCATATGCCTCAACAATGTCTTCACCCTGTTGGCCTTCTCTAAAAACCTCTCTAAGTGGATATTAGCTCTTTCAAGCCAAGATTCCTGATTGGCATTGATTTCTTACTCAAGTGATGTGAGCTTCACCTTCCTCCTTTTGGCAGCTTGGCGGTTTTCTCGTATGTTTTGCAATTCCCTAATCACTTGTTGATCCTCAAGTTGCTTGTTTCTTTGCTCCAGGTACTTTATTATCCACTTAGCTCTTTCTAAGTTTAGGGACAAAGAATTGATGTCCGCCTGTTGCTCTTGGATGACCTCTTTGAGACTTGAGCTTTGTGGGCCCAAATATGTATCATCACCCTCAATGAGAATAAAATCAATCTCCTACTTACCTGAAGGCCCCTCATCCTATAATGGCTTCTTGCCCTTGTCTTGAACCTACTATGCTGATGAAGGAAGCGAGCCCCATCCACCCCAAGTGGAGATAATACTTTCTTTTTTGCTACAAACAACCGTCTAGTGCGCTTTTGATAGGTGACAAACACCGGCATACTAGCGGTCTGTGTCTCATGACCCTCATGCTGATGTGAAGGCCCACCTGTCTCATGAAAAACCTCTAGAGGTTCTTGAGGAGCTATGAAGAACTCAAGAGAAATTAAATCCTCCCAAGTGATGCCCTGCAAACCAAGCTGATGCATGACCACAATCTTAATGAGAGAAAAATGATAGATGCTGTTGAACTGCTGCTAAGGAGTCTTTTGTTGTACTAGGGTGGTCATCTTCTCAATATTTTGGCACATGAAGTAGGGGAGATTCATCATTCTCACACTGGTAAAGTGCATCAAGATTCTGATATGGTAGGCATATAGGCGAGAAAACTGGCCCTCACAGCTGAAATATTTCATTATCAATTTCATCAAAGGAGCATACGAATATTTCAGTTACCGAAAAGGAAAAACTTTGTTGAGTTGTCTCAAATAACTGGCTTGATGTATGGTTCATAATGTTGCTTTTCAATTTGCTGCCTTTTGTTCCATTGCTCTCCAATATTAGGAATGTCGGTTGCTAGAGAAATAGATTATGGTGTTAAAGTGAATGTTACGCCAGTTAGAGTGGTTTGACCATTATGTAGATGAAGCACAGACAACCGAGCCAACTCATGATGATACTGAACTCTAGCAACCATATCACAAAACTCATAGTAGTATTGGTGTTGGAAGCATGTGATATTGAGAAGGCAGGCCTGCAGCTCAGCAATTGTGGTAGGTTCCTCTCGTATATGTTTGCCACCCTTATGAGGTCTCCTTGGTGCATTTACCTCCATAGGAGAATCACTGTGTGTCTCTTCCTCATGATCATATGAAGGATCAGACTCCATTTTTGCTAATGGGTGTGTTTTCTTGATGAGTAGTAGGATATTTATGGTGTTTTTAATTTTCTACCACCAAGGGAAAAGTATTTGAGGGACTGTGGAGGGAGAGAATATGAGGGATTTTGGGATTATTAGGATAGGGTTTTGTTTGGGAAACAGGGGATTAGGGAGTGATATGTAAGCTTTAGGGATAGCAATTAGGGTTTGGGGATTTGTAGTTAGGATTTGGGAAAATGGGGATTAGGGATAGGGATGACTGAATATGAGAGTTGGGGAATGGGTGGATAAGGTGAGAAAATGAATAAAAGAGTGAAAAAGTGAGGGAGTGGTAGAATAGACTTGGCGGCCAAATGAAAAGTACAAACCCTAAGCAATATTTTTTGAGAAATTGCAAGGAAGTAGGGTTTGATTTTTCTTTACACAACCACCATAAACTTTATGAAAAAATCCCTCACTAGCAAGGAAGGGGGCTTAACTTACTTGCATAAAGGAAGATTTGAGCGATTTTGGTGATTTGAGGGAGTGTTTGAGAGAAACGGGCTTTGCAGCTCTATGCGCCGCGCCTCAAACCCAACGCACCACACCTCCTGTGTGCACCACGCCAGTTCAATTTAACACTGAGGAGGGCCACTGTATGCGCCGCGCCCACGAATTTGGACAATTTTTCTCCAAACTCACTTCCTTTGCTTAAACACGGTCTTAACTTTGCTCAATCTTGTTCTTTGAATGAAAATGAGCTTTTGAATTGAGAAAATGATTTATATACGAGAGATTTTAATTTTTGTTTCATAAAAACCCACTTTTATAATGTTTGCAATGTGACTTTACTGTTCAACTCTTTTTTTTGAGGTTTTCACTTTATTTGAGCTTTTTGATGAACTGAATGACTTGATTTTTCTTGATTTTCATTTTCCTTGCAGGTGATGGAGCTACAAAGGTTTGGGAAGGAGACCAGGGTTGCCACTG
The DNA here is from genome assembly GCA_000404065.3 of Pinus taeda. Taxonomy (NCBI): domain Eukaryota; kingdom Viridiplantae; phylum Streptophyta; class Pinopsida; order Pinales; family Pinaceae; genus Pinus; species Pinus taeda. Next base: position 49,829 of record APFE031115951.1, read on the forward strand.
ATGTGATTTACATACAAGAGAATTGAAAATACATGAAGTAATACAATAAAAGTCTAAAATACTCCGTTTTCCCAAAAACATTTCTGAGCAATTGATTATGAAATTTATTGGTACTGGAACCTCCTCATGTGCCTGCTGACTGTTATTGGACATTCTGGAGACCTTTTTGATGAAACCCTAGACCTAATGAAAGTGAAACCCTAAAGGAATGACTCTTGGACTTTTAAAGACAAAAAGTGACTGCAGATGATCTTGATGAACGAAAATGGGCCAGCAGGTAAAGGACATGAGGGAAAATTTACAACAAGCCACTACCGTCAGATGCTCCATGCTCCTAATGTAATGCAGCTGACTGAGTGGGACACCTAACATGTAATGCAACAAGCGAATTTGATCTCTAACGGAGGGATGAAGATACCAACACTAACATTGGCTCCAATGCAGATGGTAGCTCCTTGGATGTGCCAAGAACTATAGATCTCTGGGAAAGTAGGCAGTGCCTTCGTCCATTGGGCAATGGATTCAATAACTTTGATAAATCAAAACCAAACTCTTGACTCAATTTTAGGACTAAAATGTGACTCAAAACTCACTCAATTTCAAGACTGAAAGACCTAACTCTAACAAACCAAACCAAAACTTAAATCAAACCTCTTTTTATAGCCTTCACCTCGAGCCCCAAACTAAAGAATTAAAACAATACAAACTTGCAATGGAATTTAAACAAACTGGTATGTACAATGATGCATATGACAGCAGACAATGCTTCATAAATAGTACCCTTTGAGTAGCCGACCGTTGACCGACCCACCAGGATAGTCTTCGCCATTCATTTCTTGCAAAAGGAAAGCATTTTGGCACCGATATGCAGCGATCCTGTAAGGTCCTTTCCAAAGTTTTTCAAACTTGCCATGTTTACCTTCTCTTCATTTCGTGCATCCCATTTTAGCACTATGTCTTCTATTTGAAACTTGTCCACCTTTTCCTTTCGATCATATATCTTTTTTATTCTCTCCTGTAGCTTGAAAGTGTTCTGAAATACCTCCTCTCTAGTTTGCTGCAAATGAATCATTTGATTGATTCTCCACTGCAAGTGATCATCTTCACTGCCTGCTTCTTGTAGGAGTTTGACCACCGGGACTACCAACGAGGTCAGGAAGATTGTGTCCACACCATACACAAGCTCGAAAGGAGACATGCCTATAGATTTCTTTTGAATTACTCTGTCTACCTAAAGTGCATTGACCAGCTTTTTGTGCCAACTTTTCTTATTAGTTTCCAGCAGCTTTTTGATAATGTTGACCAGAGATTTATTGTAGGATTCCGCCAATCCATTGCCTTGTGGGTAATAAGCAGTCGAGTGCCCCAAAGTGATTTGATATTTACGACAAAAGTCAATCATTCTTTTAGATTTAAATGCTGCTGCACTATCAGTGATTAGCTTATTTGGACAGCCAAAGCGAGACAAAATGTTGTTTTCAAGGAATGAAATAATTACCAAATTAGTTGTCTGCCTCAATCCATTTGGTGAAATAATCCATTGCTGTGAGGATCCATTTATGCTACTCTGAAGAAGAAGGATGGATCTCACCGATGAAATCCAAACCCCACTACTGAAATGGAGCACTTACTTCAATGGGCTTGAGTGGTAAAGGTTGTGTTAAAATTGGCAACCAGGGAAAAAAATTCATGTGGGTCATCTTATTCATGGCTGATAATATTTTTATTAGATTCTTCTCATCGAGAGGTGTAGGATTGATATAAAGATCATCCGATTCCGATAAGTATTCATGGAGATATGAATTTATTTTGATTATGGAATTATTATCAAGCTGACCTAAAACTCATGTAGGCTCAGAAACCCAACAGTCACATCTATTCACCCACCAACATTGTGTATAAATATAAGAGGAATTTTCCTCATTTTCATCTCATCTCATCACATCTCTCTCTCTCTACTGCGCAGATATGAGTCTCTTCTCTACTGCGCTGAAATGGGTCTCTCTCTCACACACATGTGAAACTGGAAGCTGTTGAATTTGAAGCTACAACTGCAGAAGTAAAGATTGAGTTGCGAGGCCTAGAATATCTCATCTTTGGAACTACGCTGTAGGTTCATCTGAACCTCCTCCAAAATCCGCAACTTTTGGTGGTGGAATGAAGTCAATCCGATGAACGGTTTGTAAGATATCGACTGCCCTAGTTTGAAGCCGGAAACTGCTGAAACTGAAGCTGCAACTGCAGAAGTAAAGATTGACTTACGAGGCCTAGAAGATCTCCTCTTTGGAACTGCGATGTAGGTTCATCTGAACCTCCTCTGAAAGCTGCAATTTTTGGTGTTGGAATGTCAATCCGATGAACGGTTTGCAAGATATTGACTGCCCTAGTTTGAAGCCGGAAACTTCTGAAACTGAAGCTGCAACTGTAGAAGTAAAGATTGACCTGTGTGGCCTAGAATATCTCCTCATCTGAACTACGTTGTAGGTTCATCTAAACCTCCTCTAAAAGCCGAAACTTTTGGTGGTGGAATGAAGTCAATCTGACGGTCGGTTTGTGAGATATCGTCTGCCCTAGTTTAATAATGAAGTCGCTAATGCTGATGCTGCTGATCTAGGGTTTGCTACTGCTGATATGAATCAGATTCATTGTACTATTTCTCTCTACTGAATTATTGAAGATAAAAGAAGATTTGATCAAAGGTTTCCCCCACACATTGTGGGGTTTGTCCCTGGCTAGCGGCCACATCTTGTGTCTCTTGTCTTGGCTTGTTTTCTGTCGATCATTTAATGTTCTATCTGCACTTTACTTTATATATATATGTGATTGCTAATCTGTGGAATATAATAAGAAAAAGAAGTAAACTGCTATAAGCATAGAACATACCATAACTTAACAGGCTGCAACTTCCTCTTACCTTGAAAAATATGACATTCGTGGCAGCTTGCTACTGTTTTGTACACATCAGCAAAAAGAGTTGGCCAATAATATCCCACTCTCAAGATTTTATTAGCTGTTGTCTTCCAGAAAAGATGGCCTCCACAATCTCCTTTGTGAAAGTCTTCCATAATCCATTTTGCCTCTTCTTCAACCAAACAATTGAGCAATACAACACCGGGATCTTTCCAATAGAGTGCATTATTCATGATACAAAACTTGGCAGCCTTCAATTTCAGTGTCCTACTTTTGTTCTTAGCCATTCCAGGTGGTGATGACAGATTTTGGAGTACATGAACAATGACCGAATACCAAGGAGAAAGAAGAAAAATTTCTGATACCTGAGCGGGCAGACTCTCTTCATCTTCCTCGAACATAGAAACAATGAGATTAATGTCCAAGGCATGCAAATTTGACTCGGCTATTAGTTTATCCAGCCCCTGTCCTTTGATGAGCTTTGTTGGTTTGATATCCACATCATATTCCAAAAAGGCAGCAATCCATTTGCCTCTCCTCCCCTCTAGATCTGTTTACACTAAGACATCTTTAACAACAGCATTAGGGACATAAACAAGGATGTGAGAATGTAAAATATAAACCTGAAAGTCTTTCAATGCCTTTACCAAAGAAAGGGCTTGTTTTTCAATAATATTATACTTTAATGCCGCATCCCTTATGGTTCTGCTGAAAAATGCAATTGGTTTCTCAAGCTGGTCTCTTTTCTGCATCAAGACCACTGCCATAGTATGATCCAAGGCAAATGAAAACAAAATAAAATCCTGAGTATAGTCCGGGCTGATCAAAACTAGAGCTGAAGAAAGGGCCAATTTCACCAAATTGAAATACTTAATTGCTTCCTCAGTCCATCTCACTACACTATCTTTTTTGAGCATGTTTGTGATTTCCCTTAAATGTTCTACAAGATTAGGCACGAAGCGACGTAAGAAATTCATCTTACCATTAAATGATTGGATTTCTTTCTTACTTCGTGGAAAACCAATCTTTTGAATGGCCTCCACCTGAGTTGGATCGATGCGGATGCCCTCCTTTAATATAATATGACCGAGAAGCTTACCTTCATCCATGGCAAACAGAGTTTTCTTTGGATTGAGAGATATACCATAATTCCTACATCGCTGAAATACAATCTTCAAATGATAAAGGTGCTCTTTATCTGAATTAGAGAAAACTGTCAAATCATCAAGATAAACAACTAGAAAGACATATTTTTCATTAGCAAATGCGATATCCATCACCCGCTGAAAGGTTGCACAAGCATTTTTCAATCCGAAAGGCATCTTTGCATAGTGAAAAGTTCCCCATGGAGTGGTGAATGCTATTTTGTCTCTATCATCCTCATGGACCAGAATTTGGTTATAACTCGAATACCCATCAAGTAGCAACATGTGGGATGCCCCAACTACTCTCTGAAGTATGTGATCCATCTTAGGTAATGGATAGTTGTCTTTCAAAGATACTTTATTCAGATTTATAAAATCAATACATAGCTGAATCTCACCCGTTTTCTTGCGCACGGGCGCCAAGTTTGAAATCCAATCTGAAAATCTTATGGGTATGATGATACCAACTTTGTACAACCAATTCACTTCCTTCTCAATTGAGGGTAGCAGCTTTGGATTTATTCGTCTTAGCTTTTGACGAAAAGGCTTTTGATTTGGCTTGATCGGGATGATATGCTAAATTATGCTTGTGTCATATGCCTTCAAATCTGAATAATCCCAAGAAAATACATCAGTAAAAGAAGATAACAAACTAATATACTTTTCCTTTACCTATGGAGGCAACGCCTTTGATAATTTCACCATTTTAGGATTTTCAGCGGATCCAATGTTCACATCCTCAACTCCTTTCTCGGTCGGAAGCAAGCTTGGTTTTCAAGCCACGTCATCCTGATCGAACAGCTCCTCTAAAGGTATTAGACCTTTAGGAATGATGTTTTCTTTCAGTTGCAAAACTTCCATCTGATTGACTTCTATATCCACTTCACCATCATCATACTCTACATCAATAGAAGTGTCTTTGAATTTACCTTCGTTTTGCAGAAATTCACCGATCTCATCATAATCTTGAAACACTTGCCAATACCTTTGGTTGTCAGGGACAGCTAGGCAATGTTTCACATGAATCTCAAACTTCTTTTTTGAATTCATTGGAATTTTCAAGTTACTTGTTGTTGTTGCAAGTGAATCCGCAATGACATTCTAAACGTGAGGGACACATGTCAAAGTATAATCTGAAAATACTCTCAAAATATCTAATACCGCATTGTGGTAGGCCCACATTCGAGGATGCTTAGCTTGGTATTCCCCTTTCACCTGCTTGATAACTAACTCGGAGTCGCCATACACTGAAATCCTTTTACCATTCAATTTTCTAATAATTTTCAAACCTGCAATTAAAGCCTCATATTCAGCCTCCTTATTTGAACAGTCAAAAGCTAGTTTATAAGAACATACCCTTACATTGCTTGACACTTTGTTTGGGGCGAAAATAGGGTTGCGTATCCAAATGCAAATTCCAGCACCTTCCCTATCTATCGCGCCATCAAAATCCATGCTCCACGAGCCTGCTTCGTCCTCTTCCAAATGGTAAAATTATGTTTGTTCTGTTTCTCTTCCTTGCTATCCATCAATATGTTGTTGTTTTCAGAAGGTTGATTGCTCAGCAGTACTATCAAGTCTTTGTCTTTCTTGATTTAATACCTCTCTGAAATTTTCAGTGATCTCGGGAATGTCTTCTACTTCAACTACTTGGCTATTTACATCATTAAAGCTATCTGAATACAAAACAAATGATTATAAATCAGTATGTACATAGTTGATTGGATGATTTACCTGTTTCTCCTTGCTAGTAATCATGTAATTCATCTTTTGTTCCCGGTATAGTTTCCTTATATGATCGAACACGGAAATGGTAGCATAGGAGAAATCAAGTTGCATTGTCCCTTTAATCTTTTCTCCCCAAGATCTGGAAAGAAGCATGCCAAATCTGAGAGGTATATCTACCACAACCACATCCATCAAAACATTTTTAGCCGGAATCTGATCCAAACTGACCACCAAATCCTTGATCAGACCAATGCACCTTACTCTTCCAAAATCAAAAGAGTAAAGGTCATGATACTTTCTAGTGATATCCAGTCCCAATTTCTCCATGATGGCCTTAGGCATGAGATTATGAGAGGCTCCCGAATCAAACATAGCATTGTGTAACACATAGTCATGCACCCTGAGACTGATGGAAAAAGGAGCTACATCACTATCTTGAGACTGACCTTCCAATGCGGGCCCAAAAATCAATTTAGGTCTATCATCTTCCACGTTCACCATATTATATGACGGATTCAAATTCAAAATCTTAGACACCTAACCTTTGTAGTTGTTGTTCTTCATCAACTCAATCAAAGGAATAGATACTTTTAACTTAGAAATTTCATTTTCTAAGTTAAAAAGTGAAACTTTCTCTACCTCTTTTGTTGAAACATCCCTATTTTCAATTTTCTCCTTTGATACACTTGGCTGATTGGATCTTTCATTTGCTGATGGCGTTTTGTTGGTGGTATAATCAGCTGTCTCTTTTCCCTCTTTTTGCACAATAGGAGGATCATTATTTGGCGTCGCTACCTCCTTCCTTTTATGAATTGGATTTATGGGCACATCTCTACTTCTGAGTGAATATTGTCGCTATTGGGCTAACAAAGCATTCATGTATCCTCTTTGGTATTCATCACACTCTTCCTCAAGAACTGTCTCATTTGCCAAAATGAAATTCTCATCCCTTTGTACAGCTGAATTCTCGGAGTACTCCTCATCTTCAGTGATAAAAATTGTCATATCATCGGGTATAAAGAAATGGTTCTCTTCTCCAATTATATTCTCCTCCTCATTTGATTCCGGACCATGTACAAAATTCTGCTGCAAGGGTGTCTTCACCTACTGCTGCGCCGTTTGGTCTTGTGTTTGCTGCTCTCTATGTTTGATTCTAAAGTGTGGTTGTTGCTAGCCATGGAAGTTGGAGTTTCTGACATGTGGTTTAGGCTTGTCAATTGTCAATCTATCAAACATCTTCTCCATCTTCTGAAGCACTTGATCTGAAGTGGAAACCTCTTCCTTTATTGATACTTTCTTTTCAGCTTTTGCTCTAGCTCTCTTAGCAAGCAGATTTTCTTCAAAGCTGATTGTAATATTCTGCATGTCTTCCAAGGTGGCCAGATCTCTTTCTCTTAATTGATAGGCCATATCAGGATCAAAACCATCCGGAAACTTTATCAAAGCTAGCCCCATAGGTAGCTTTATATGATCAGGAATTTCATTGTAAACAGAGTTGAATCTAATACAATAATCTTGGACAGACTCACCAACATTCCGCTTGATGTTCTCATATTCGGAAAGGATCTGAAGGGGATTTTTCTTCACTTCCCAGTGATCCAAGAATTATCTCTGCAGATTAGCCAATGCGGTAATACTTGCAGCCAGAAAAGCTCTGAACCATTTCCTCACTTCACCACCAAAGGTTTGTATAAACAGTCTCATTGTCACATTTTCTGCATCAATCTCTTGAAGGTCGAAGAAATTTGTCATCCTATCCACATGTTGCTGAGCTGTAACACCGTGAGGAGTGCCATAAAAAAATGGAATTTTGCTTTGATAATCGGTGGGCATATCATCTAAATTTTGAGGCAGCACAAGGGGGGCAAACTGAGCAGCCATTGCTCTTGGTGGATTTGCAATCGGTCTTGGAGATGTTGGGGGAGTGGGTGCAGCTGATGTATGAGGTGTATGAGGAGGTGTGTGTGGAGGTGAAGAAATTTTGGATGTTTGAGGAGTAGAAGGGGTGGATGGAGGTGACACCACTGTAGATTTTTGATCAGAAATAGAAGGCTTCTTGGGGATAGTGGGAATGAAAGGAGGTTCGGTGGGAAGTTCAGAGCTAGATGCAATCGCGGAAGACCCAAGGGTTGTAGATGCATACTCTAATAAATCAGTGATGTTTGAAGCCACAATTGAAGTTTGGATTTGTTTCAAGATATAATAATCAATTGATTTATTGGCCTTTTTAGTTTCAAGAGCTTTGACAAATTCTGGATTTAGGACAGTAGAACCAACCGCACTTTCAGATTTTGTTTCAAACAGTGACAGACCAAATTGTTCGTCAAACTCAAGATCTTCAAGATACTCAAAAACAACAGGACATGAATGAGATTTGAACACAGGAATCACTGAACTTTCTTGACGAAGGATTCTTGGAATAAGATTGGGATTCTCGTACACAGGAGGAGGATCAGGATCCGGATTTTCTCTGGTATATCTTCTGGAAGCCAGTGTGCTATTATTTCCAAGAAATCAAATGGACATTAGCAACTTGTTCAGCCTATCAAATCCTAAACTTATCATCCAAAAGCTTAGAACTATGAGATGTAATGGGGTGATTTGTAGGTTAGATACTCCGTTTATAAGACTAGATCGAAGATTGATTGAAGTAGCTTTTATCTACTTGCGATAATGTAAAGCAAAAGCGTTTCGAAGGCTACCTGGCTAATCTTCAGACTCTGTCTGTAGTTTATAAAACGAAGAACACTAACAAACAAAAAATCTCTTCTCCAGTATGGTCACCACTATGTTAGAGCCTAAATCTACCTCAGGCTGAGAAAGGTAGGATCTAGGGTAACATCAAACCATGCTTAACCTGGTAGCTAACCCTGCCAGGTCGGGAGAGGGCTCTCTCCTGTCAATCTCAGCAAAAATATGATCAATAACGGCTTGAGATGACTGATATGCTGATTGATTTTAGGCTAGGTATGTGTGCAATAGAGTTTGATTGAATAAAATGATGATTTGTCGACTCAAATGGAAAGGTAGATTTTGGGTGTAGGGAATGAGGCTCAGTTTTGCAGAGATCTCTATGGGGAAAGGTAGGCAACTGATTTTTCACTTCAAATTGAATGAAATGCAGGGATCTAGATAGGTGAGGATTTGATGAGGGCAAGAAAACCTCAGGGGTCCTCTTCAAACAACTGAAAACATCAATAACTAAGCAAACCCTAGGTAGAGCACTGCAATTTCAATGGATTCTACCTATATCCTTGATTGTTTTAGTTAAGAAGAAGAAAGGTAGATAATGGCATACATAAAACATAAGTAAACTCCCAATTACAAAAGAAAGCACTATACCAAATCAAAATTCCACATGAATCCCAAAGAGTGTTGCAAACCCTGGTCTCTATTCCTTCGCCAAAACTGCTGATATGAGTATACAATGAAGCTCCAAGCTTTCTCAAAATTCCAACCATGTTAATGACTGAAAAATCACAAGATATAGACAAACCATAACTCATCCTAGCCTTTAGGGGTCAAGCTCATAAGTTTAGGAGCTGTTCCAACTAATTCTAAACTAAGAACTAGAAATTAGGTAGTGGAACAGCTTGCCTCTAGAAACTAGGGAACTGATTCATTTAGTTTCAAACAACTTTTTTGATAGATGAATCTACCTCCATAAGTGAAAATTTGACATAATTACATCAATGTCCATCAATTTACATTAAATTACTTCACAATTTTGACATTGAGAACGAGAAAAAATCAAACTGTCAAAACCTAGGTGAAAAACAGAGTGTTCTTGGTCAAACTGAGCAAATGTACCCAATGCCCCGCGCTGATGTCCCTATGCATAGTGCATGTCTGCAGCCACCTCTAGAGGCCTTCCCGATGCCTAAATTTGCTCCAAGTGTGCTTGTTAGAAATTTCTACCTGTCTGCTTTCCAACCCAAGTAGAAGTTTTGAATTTGGGCTCCATTTGCCCCTCCAAAATTGAGTTCTCCCAACACTACTTCCTGTGTGTCAAAATGGGGGCAGTAAGGTCATTTTTTAAGTGCTTTTGACCTTTTTGAGGGCTCAAAACCTTTCAAAATTTCTTTGCCATTGGTAGGAAAGCATATTTTTTCATGAAAAATCCAAAAATGCTGAGATTTTATCATTTGGAGGCTCCCATCAAAAGCGAGCGCAAGGTGGCGTGGCGCATAAGGCAGAAAATTCTGTTTTTTGTGCCAAAATTTCCAAAAATACAAAAAGTGTCCCAATTTTTTTGAAATTTGGGCTGAGTCTACTCCATCAAGAGTTGTGTTGGGCCAAGGAGGCCTCAGCCATTATCTGAAGTCTATCTTGCTCCTTTTGCCTCCTCGATGCCCTCTTCAACTTTGCCTTCAAGCTCTTGATTCTTGCCTTGCAGACTTTGTTTCTTACCATGTAATGATAAGTAATATGCCTCAACAATGTCCTCCCTGTTGGCCTTCTCTAACAACCTCTCTAAGTGTATATTAGCTCTTTCAAGCCAAGATTCCTGATTGGAATTTATTTCTTGCTCAAGTGATGTGAGCTTCACCTTCCTCCTTTTGGCAGCGTGGCGGTTTTGTCGTATGTTTTGCAATTCCATAATCACTTGCTGATCCCCAAGCTGCTTGTTTCTTTGCTCCAGGTACTTTATTATCCACTTAGCTCTTTCTAAGTTGAGGGACAAAGCATTGATGTTCGCATGTTGCTCTTGGATGACCTCTTTGAGACTTGAGCTTTGTGGGCCCAAATCAGTATCATCACCCTCAATGAGAATAAAATCAGTCTCCTGCTCACCTGAAGGCCCCTCATCCTATAATGGCTTCTTGCCCTTGTCTTGAACCTACTGTGCTGATGAAGGAAGCGAGACCCCTTCCACCTCGGGTGGAGATAATACTCACTTTTCTACTGCAAACAGCTGTCTAGTGCCCTTTTGATAGGTGACAAACATCGGTATACTAGCGGTATGTGTCTCATGACCCTCATGCTGATGTGAAGGCCCACCTTTCTCATGAAAAACCTTTAGAGGTTTCTGAGGAGCTGTGAAGAACTCACGAGAAATGAAATGCTCCCAACTGATTCCCTACAAACCAAGCTGATGCATGACCACAATCTTAATGAGAGAAAAATGATAGATACTATTGAACTGGTGCTGAGGATTCTTTTTTTGTACTAGGGTGGTCATCTTCTCAATATTTCAGCACATGAAGTAGGGGAGATTCATCATTCTCACCCTGGTAAAGTGCATCAATAGTTTGATATGGTAGGCATATAGGTGAGAAAACAGGCCCTCACAGCTGAAATATTTCATTATCAATTTCATCAAGTGAGCATATGAATCTTTCAGGTACCGAAAAGGAAAAACTCTGCTGAGTTGTCTCAAATAACCGAGCTTGATCTATCGTTCATAATGTTGCCTATCAATTTGCTGCCTTTTGTTCCATTTCTCTCCAATATTAGGAATGTCAGTTGCTAGAGAAATAGATTCTGGTGTTAAAGTGAATGTTATGCCAGCTAGAGTGGTTTGACCATTATGTAGATGAAGCACAAACAATCGGGCCAAGTCATGATGATACTGAACTCTAGCAACCATCTCATAAAACTCATAGTAGGATTGGTGTTAGAAGCATGTGATAGCGAGAGGGCAGGCCTGCAGCTTAGCAAGTGTGGTAGGTTCCTCTCGTATATGTTTGCCACCCTTATGAGGTCTCCTTGGTGCATGTACCTCCGTAGGAGAATCACTATGTCTCTCTTCCTCATGATCATATGAAGGATCAGACTCCATCTTTTCTAGTGGGTGTGTTTTCTTGATGAGTATTAGGAGATTTATGGTGTTTTTAATTTTCTACCACCAAGGGAATAGTATATGAGGGACTGTGGAGGGAGAGAATATGAGGGATTTTGGGACTATTAGGATAGGGTTTTGTTTGGGAAACAGGGGATTAGGGAGTGATATGTAAGCTTTAGGGACAACAATTAGGGTTTGGGGATTTGTAGTTAGGCTTTGGGAAAATGGCGATTGGGGATAGGGATGACTAAATATGAGAGTTGGGGAATGGGTGGATAAGGTAAGAAAATGAATAAAAGAGTGAAAAAGTGAGGGAGTGGTAGAATATACTTGGCAGCCAAATGACAAGTACAAACCCTAAGCAATATTTTTTGAGAAATGGCAAGGAAGTAGGGTTTGATTTTTCTTTACACAACCACCATAAACTTTATGAAAAACTCCTTCACTAGCAAGGAAGGGGGCTTAACTTATTTTCACAATGGAATATTTGAGTGATTTTGGCGATTTGAGGGAGTGTTTGAGAGAAATAGGCTTTGCAGCTCTATGCACCACGCCTTAAGACACATCGTGCCTCCTGTGTGTGCCATGCCAGTTCAATTTAATACTGAGGAGGGTGACTGTATGCGCTACACCACTCACCCAATGCATCACACCCACGAATTTGGACAATTTTTCTCCAAACTCACTTCCTTTGCTCAAACACGGCCTTCACTTTGCTCAATCTTGTTCTTTGAATGAAAATGAGCTTTTGAATTGAGAAAATGATTTATATACAAGAACTTTTAATTTTTGTTTCATAAAAACCCACTTTTATAATGTTTGCAATGTGACTTTACTTTTCAACTTAGTTTTTTGAGCTTTTCACTTTATTTGAGCTTTTTGATGAACTGAATGACTTGATTTTTCTTGATTTTTGTTTGCATTGTAGGGGATGGAGTTACTAAGGTTTGGGAAGGAGACCAGGGTTTCCATTGATGTGATTTACATACAAGAGAACTGAAAATACATGAATTAATACAATAAAAGTCTAAAATACTCTGTTTTTCCTCAAAATAGAGTTTTGAGGGAAAACACATTTATGAGCAATTGATTATGAAATTTATTGGTACTGGAACCTCCTCATGTGCCTGCTGACTATTATTAGACATTCTGGAGACATTTTTGATGAAACCATAGACCTAATGAAAGTGAAACCCTAAAAGAATGACTCTTGGACTTTTAAAGACAAAAAGTGACCACAGATGATCTTGATGAATGGAAATGGGCCAGCAGGTAAAGGACATGAGGGAAAATGTACAACAAGCCACTACCGTCAGATGATCCATGCTCCTAATGGAATGCAGCTGACTGAGTGGGACACCTAACATGCAATGCAACAAGAGAATTTGATCTCTGACGGAGGGATGAAGATATCGACACTAACACTTACCACCCACAAGCTAATGGGCAAGTGGAGGTAACCAACATAGCACTGGAAGGCATTCTGACCAAAGTGATCAGTAGCAATAGAAAGGATTGGGCGGACAGATTAGTTGAGGCCACTTGGGCCTACAATACCACCTGGAAAACCACCACTAGGTTCTCTCCTTATGATCTGGTCTATGGGAAGAAAGCCTTACTTTCCATAGAATTTGAATACAACACCTTAAGAATGGAAACATAACTGGATCTAGATCCCACCAGGGCACAACAAGAAATATTGCTCCAGCTAAATGGGTTAGAAAACTTTAGGATGCAGGCCCTGCTACACACATAGGTGACTCAAGTTGAGAGGAAAATTTGGAATGACAAGAATATAAAATACAAAGAGTTTCAAGAAGTTGATTGGGCTTTGTTGAATGATTCCCAGTACAAGGATTTTAAAGGTAAGTTAAGGACTAGATGGTTAGGGCCTTATGTAATTGAAAAGTTTCATGATAATGGTGTTGTACGGATAAGAACCATTGATCCAGAGGCTATCCCTTTTCTTGTCAATGGGTATAGATTAAATATCTAAAAAAATCCCTTGTCAAGGAAAGAATTCATCAATAGAATTAGCAAGACAGTGATGGTGGTAGAGAAAGTCTCATCTTCCTCCCCACCAAGTCCCTGAAGATAAAAAGCAAAAAACAAAAATAATAAAGAGACTTAGATGAAAACCTCCATGTGGCACCTGAGTCCCACTGTTGGGTTGAAAACCTCTTGAGGCGGCCCAAGGGTGTTTAAAAAAAAAAGAGGAAAAATAAAAAGATATCTGGCTAAAAACCTCTTTTGAGGCACCCAAGGTAGGAAACTAGGATGAAAACATCCTTGGTGGCAAACTAATTGTTGTACAAAAAAGAAAAAAGAAAAAAAAGAGAAAGGATACAAGAGATGGAAATTATGTTTTGCAAGTCAGTAAGAGGAGGATAAGAATATCATAAGAAGGATAGAACGACCTACATGAGCCATGTTTCAATCCACCCATCTCATATCTTCCACTATTCACATATTCTTCCACTTATAAACCCCTCTAGATCATCTTACACAAACTCTGTGTTTTCTACAGGATTCCCTGTAAACCTACAAGAGTTTTTGTAGGAATTATAGTGACCTTGAAAATCCCAAGAAAGGTAGTCCGAGCGTAAGGGGATGACACAAACCTATTTCTGGATGAAAAACCATTTATTCCACCACATCATAGCCATTCCTTTCATCACCATGTCACCCTTACATCCATCAAAGAAATCAATTCAAAAAAAAAATACAGATTACAAAAAGAAAAAAGAAAACAACAGAAGATAGAGAGAAGAGGGAAAGAGGAACAATACCCAGAGGCAACATCTCTCACCTACCATTCCCTATCACCCTTATCCACTCATTTCAACATCTGTTATGCTTAAGAGTTGAGAAAAAAGTATGAAAGTTTAGGGGAGAAGTAGCTACAGAACATCCTATAGGAAATCCTATAGCAACCTATCCCAAAAAGGAAACCACACAATTTGCATCCATCTTTAGAACAAGGACTCAAAGGATGAAGAAGCTCCTCCAAATCTCAACAACAATAAAAATATCATCAACATCACTCTCCAACCCTACAGATCAAAAGAAACAAGCATCAAAAGAGGAAAATACATAGAAAAATATGCAACAAAAACACAACAAAGAGGCATCACTCTCCAACATGCATCATCATCAAAGCATATTACCCATAGGGATTTCATCTTACTCATGCTCTCTTGTTAGTAAAATATGATCAAAACTATAGGATTATGTGATTTTATTTTATAAGTAAAGGTGGCCAGTTAACTTGGCCACCTTCGGCCAATTGACAAGAAGAAAACAGTTAGACCACCCCACATGTGGCAAAAGTCAAATCAATAGAAAAAGGGAATAAAGCCAAAAAATGGTTAAGTTACAGAGGAAAGGAGTGGGAGAGGATTACGAGGTAAAGTGGAATGATGGACTGATAGTGGGACCAACGGTCCAAAAGGAGGTTTTCGTACTTAGACATCTAGCACACCACCCCACACAATAATCGATATATGGAAATAAAACATTGATTCCCATACAAAGAGAGCATAAGAAACTTCGAGGATTCATCAAATGAAGAAGTTTCTATCAGGCTTCCTGAAGCAACACCTACAAGAAACAATCAACATCTACAGCATAGAAAACCTACAGGAAGCCTATAGGATACAAAGGAATCAACCTACAAGACTATCAATGGGCACTAAGGGAGGTAAAATCAAGGTTTATCCTCACCAGAACATAGCAAAGTAGGGTAGGAGCTATACCTTCCATATTTTCCATTGGAAAGAAGAAAAAAATCCTCAATTTGATTAAGGAAATTGTAGTATAGAAGAGTTGTATTTCATGCCACTAAAAGTTAACATTCAAACCTCCCTCACCTACTAGAATTCTCGAATTGTATCCACACAAGCCTCCATAATTACCAGGGAAAGATGGCAGGAGGTTTCAACAAGAGAGAACCCACAAACAAAGCAAGTATCCACTAGCATCCTCTTGTAGTGGAAATTTTCACAAGGCACCAATGGATGGGGTTCTTTGAGAGGATGAGAGGATACAATGATGACGTGGCCAGAGAATTTTCCCTCTCACTCATACCCCTCACTAGGACCAATGCCATTGTTGTTGTGAAGGGATTATCAGTGGTAATTACCCCAGATGTTATAAGTAGAATCACTACACTCCCTTTAGGGATACCATGGAGAAAAGAAGACAAGGGTAACATCACTCTTGCAAAGAAAAGATTCTTTTTGGAAGGACAGGAGCCAATGGAGGACAAAAATGGGGTTATAAGGGAAAGCATTCCCTACCCTTGGAATGAATTCAATTACCACCTCATTAAATACATATCATGTGAAGGGAGATATAGTGTGGTGTATGGATACCACTTCAGACTCCTCCAAGAACTGATATTTGCAGAGAACACACCTCCTCAAAATAGATTGAGTATACCCTATTTTCTTCTACAATCAATGATAGACATGAGCATTAAAGTGAAGGAAGGAAAACATCAACAACTAGCCCATCATGGGTTGATCAAACGCATCCTTGAAGATCTAAAAAACCTAAGACTCCCTATTGCATGGACAACCTTTAAAGACATGTAGGCAGAAGGAGAAATTCAAGCTATAGTATATGAAAAAAGCCCCACTGCTAGTGAGAAAGAAGAAGAAATAGAGGGGGGAAATGAAAGAGAAATAGAGGAGGAAAAAGAATAATAAATAGAGGAGGAGGATGAAGAAGAGACAGAGGAAGAAACAAAAGAAGAGGCAGATGGGCAGAGTGAAGAAATAGAGGAAGAAGAGACTTTGGAAGAAACAAAAGAAGGGACTGAAGGGTAGAGTGAATAAAGAGAGGAAGAAGAAGAAGAGGAAGGTGGAGACAAAGAAGAGAATGAGAAGGAAAATGGAACAGAGGAAAAAGGACAGAAGAATGAACCAAAGTCTATAGCTCAAGGTAGAGGAGGAGAAGAATCACCAAGGGTATCTCCAGAGCCCACAATGAAAGAGGCAACAACTACTCTTACTGCCCTAAGTACACAGATCAAATCAAAGGGGAAGAGGCAAAGATAAACCCCACTGTACTTTAGGACAAGAAAGAGAACTAGGATTAGACAAGGGAGACTTCAAACCCCCACCAAAACTCCAATTGTCATTGAGGATTCACCAAAGCAGCAAGAAAACGCATCCCCTCTAGAGAAAAATCAAGGAGAAGGATCATCAAAACAAGCCTCTCCCAAGTCTCCAATCACTTATGTTAGGAGGCCTATCACAAGATCAGCCTCATCAAAGGGAAAAGGTCTCCTACAGGAGACACAAATAGACCTACAGGAAGCAGAGGCCATCCTACAGGAAACTTTGTCAAACCTACAGGAAACATAGAAAAGGAACCAGGAAGGTATCACTCAACAAGAAACAAAGAAATAAGACCAAGAACTGAGAGAACCTAGTCCACAACCAAACCTCAGCTCCTACTACAAGTTCATTGAAGGAGGTAGGGTAATCCCATATAAGTTTTCCATTCCCCTACTCTTTGAACTTGAAAAAGAGAGGGCAAGGACACACAGGTGGATGCAAATTTCCAAATCAAAAGGGGTAGAGGGTGTATGACATATGAAGGAGAAATTGCAGGAGATGGGCGGAGAAATGAGCAGCATAAGGGACATAGAAGTAATGATGAAATCACAGTTAGAAGAAGAGAACACGTGGCTAAGGGGGAAGCTACAAGAAAGGGAAAGTCAGTTGGAAACTATGGCTAGTTTATCCATGGAGACAATCCAGTGCAGGATGCCAACAAAGTATTATGCCTTGTATCTCAAGGAAAATTGGCTACAATTGCAAATAAAGAACCTAGCACAAAGAGGAACTATTCCCTTGCAAGACTATAGACAATTCATTGATCTCTGTGATCAAATCACCATGGAATATAGAGAAAAATTATTTGAGTTTTACCTACACAACTTGGCCTTGACAAATTTAAATGTGTGGGACCCAAATTCAAAGCTAGGAGACTTTCAACTGATGGCCTTAACATCATGGATGCATAATGAGAAGACAAGAGATACAAAGATGAAAAAGGTAATGGAAAAAGAAGAGACATAACCCCTTATGATCAAAGCTGAATAATCTAACCCAATGGTTGTCATCAACACCCACAACTTCATTGAAAATGACTCCAAGCTTGCGCCTAGGTACCTTGCTACACAAGAAAAAGTAGTCATACACTTTGAAGACATGTTTAGATTACTAGGTGATGATAGCCAACAATCTTGCCAAAGGAGATGGAATGCCTTGCCTTACAGCCTAAAAGTCAGAGAATACCATTCTCCTAACAGAATGAGAGAGGCACTAAATAGAACCACCATGTATAAGCAGGATGTACAAAGACTCAAATTCAATTTCATTGGCTTGAGGCTCAGTCCACCATTGCTTTTGGCAATTTTTGAATGAAGGAAAGAAGAAGAAGAAAGAAAGTAGTGAGAACCAATAGAGAGGAAGGCATGATTTTATTCATAGGAAGAAGAGACTATAGTAGAAGCATGGGATGTCAGGGAGGCCACTAGAGAAATGAAGGACATGGACATAGATTAAGTTTCTCAGAGGGTGAACAACACTTTCAGTAGGGGGTTGATGATGAGACTCATCATTGGGTAAATATATGGACCTTAATACACCTCCAAAGCATACTAAAATCAACTCTTCTCGTGATTCCTTACATGTTTTAATTATATTTTTCTTAATGAGATGAGTAAAAGTAAGATGTTATGTCTGGTGGTCTATGTTGGCATTATGATAGATATGTTGTACTTGATGGCAACCCACTCATCTCAGATGATAAATTATAGTGCAGAAAAGTTCACGGAATTTTATGCAGAGAAAAGTTTATTTCATGTGGAGAAACGTTCACAGCATTTTATGCAAATAAAAGTTTATAAAAGTTTATTTCATGTGGAGAAAAGTTCACGTAATTTTATGCAGAGAAAGGTTTATTTCATGTGGAGA
>APFE031115951.1:70069-80898 GCA_000404065.3 Pinus taeda
GTTAACTGATAATATGGTTGATAATGTTCTAATGCACTCATTGAAGATCAATTAACTTAATCATAAGAAGTTGTGGAGATACCATATATGAATCAGAGTTTGGAAATGAAAAAGTTTTATTAATGTGATAATATTGATTCACCCCCCCTCTCAGTATTATTTCCAACAGTCTAATGTGTATTGATTGCAGGTTTTTGGGAGAAAATTATGGCAAATTATGGCTAATTAAGGTGTAGGAACTCAAATGACACAAGAAGGAGAGATTATAGGAGCTGGATCTGATGAGCCTCATCATTGGGTAACTATATGGACCTTAAAACACCTCCAAGCTTACTAAAATAAACTCTTCTCATAATTCCTTACATGTTTTAATTATATTTTTCTTAATGAGATGAGTAAAAGTAAGATGTTATATCTAGTGGTCTAATGTGCATTGATTACAAGTTTTTGGGAGAAAATCATGGCAATTTTGGCTAATTAAGGTGCTGGAAATCGAATGAGACAACAAGGAGAGATTATAGGAGATGGATCTCCCTCATTAAATCCTCACTCATTCGAATATCCCTCAATCAAATCACACTTTCTAGGAGTTGCAAGTAGCTGATTCATGGAGATCATGGGCAACTGAGCTAGTGACAGTTAAGAACCAATTCATCTTGAGTTTGGGAGCCAAGCCTCCCTAGATTTAAGGAAATTGTTGGAGACTTAATTTGTATAAATAAGGAGGCCTAGAGCCTCATTAGGATTGAGATTTTTTTATGTAAGAGAACTAAGTATTTTCAAGTTGAAGTTTTGTGGCAAAACACTGCTATGTAATCTTTTGATATGATAATGAGAATGAGAATTTCCTTGATCCAACACTGAGTTGACTTATAGGGCTAAATCTCTTGCATTAGCACTAAACCCTAGTAGAAGAGGTTCGTCTTATTCTAGTTGTATGCTTAGGTTATTTCATAGATTAAATTTTGAATTGATTTTAGCATTGTTTCAATGCAAGTAGTGGTGAATTTGATTAGTTTTCTTCCATTTGTGCGTAGCTTTAGCAGCAGCTTTAGAGAGATAAATAAATACCAAAAAGGATGATAGCAGGTGGATTTGGTGTCACTCCTCTCTTCAGGGACCATGGTTTGAGGAAAAACTCCCATTCAGCCCCAAAAAGATAGAATTCGGATTTCTTGTGGAATTTTAGTTTTTCTGGTACTTAGGCCAAAATCTTTTCAATTTTCAAGAATAGGTTTCAGTGGTTATCTCTTCTATCTCCAGCTTTGTATTGTATCTCATGGTGTTTCACAAAATTCTACAAATATTTCCATGCACGAACTAGGTAATTAAATAATAGAATTTTGATTTCTTATGTTGATTGGGAATCTTTCTTGTTTGACATGATTCATGGGTAAATGCTAGTGATGTGTGTATTGTGGGAGTTTCAATAGTGTAGGAGGATCTCATGTCAACAAACCCAACCTAACCTCATCCATCCATGATCACCAAGAGCCACTAAGTCCATCAACCAATTTATCATTCCATAAGAACAACTTTCCATGGTCGTTGAGCAAATCCAACCATCTCACAAACCTTGTTTTCAGTTATGAGGAAGTCCTAGCCACTCCCTTGCCTTATTTACTCTACCATTCACCTTCCCTAAGACTTATACCACCCTCCAAATCACTCCTATTTCTTTCGACTGGATCCTATAGGAATACAAGGGATCCTGTAGGAGCATTAGGACATCTTGTAGGATGACCTGTAATGGTTTTTTTTTAGGCCGATTTGTGGGAAAAGAATCCATAAAGATAGGAGAAGACCCCTACTTGCCTCCCACGTCATCCAACCTTTCACAACCATCTCTAACCCACCTACCATACCACCAAGAATAATTAGCATTCACATTTTCACAAAAAGGACAAAAGGAGAAAAAAGGTTATTGTGTTCATTCATATGCATAGCAGTAAAGTGCTTGATTATCTCAGATTGCATGCCTATGATAGTTAGAAATACACACATGTTGGCTTATAATTATTCTGAAGCAAGATGTCTTAACAAATAGTTAAATGAATGGTATGTTTAAAGAATTTATTTCAGTCTTTCATTATTGCAGTAGACAATATTTCCAATCTCTCAATTAGGGTAAAATTCCCCTTTGTCCGTTGGTAATCAAACTTCTTCTAAATCAATAGAAGGTTAGTTTGAGAAACCCTAGTGGTATATCGCCAGCTCAGTAGTGACAAAGAGTGGACCCATTGCATCTACTTGTGTATACAACACTGTCACCTCCAAGTTTGTACGGACCCCGGGTTGATAAAGTAAAGTTGGTAGCCCCAGGAGTTGTAGCATTACTGCTGCAATACTGGTGCTCATCTAGACCTTCCTCATTAATTCCTCACTCATTCGAATATCCCTCAATCAAATCACACCAACTCAGAGTTGCAAGCAGCCAAGTCATGAGGATCATTTGCAGTCGAGCTAGTGATAGATAAGAACTAGTTTATCTTGAGATTGGGAGCGAAGCCTCCCTAGATTTAAGGAAGTTGTTAGCAACTTCAATTGTATAAATAAAGAGGCCTAGAGCCTCATTAGGATTTTGATTTTTTTTTTTTTATGCAAGATAACTAAGCACCTTCGAGTCGAAGGATTGTGGTAAAACATTGTTATGCATTTTTTTGATATGTTAATGAAAATGAGCATTTTCTTGATCCAGCACTGAGTTGACTCAGAGGGCTGAAGCTCTTGGGTTAGGGATCAACCCTAGTAGTAGAGGTTCCTCTTATTGTACTTGTATTCTCAGGTTATTTCATAGGTTACTTGTTGAATTGATTTTGGCATTGTTTCATTGCAAGTATTGGTGAATTTGATTAGTTTGCTTCCATTTGTGCATCGCTTTAGCTATAGCTTTAGAGAGATAAAGGAATACAAAAAATGTTGATAATAGGTGGATCTTGCCTCAGTCCTCCCTTTAGGGACCATGGTTTGAAGAAAAACTCCCATTCAGCCCCAAAAAGACAGAATCCTAATTTCTTATGAAATTTAGAGTTTTCTGCTAAACAAGCCATCATCTTTCAATTTTCAAGGATAGGTTGAAGTTGTTATTTCTGATATCTCCATCTTTTTTTTATATTTCATGGTGTCTCACAATAGGCTCCAAGCATTTCCATGCATGAACTAGGCAAATGAATGATGAAATTATGTTTTCTAATGTTGTTGGAAACCTTTCTTGTTTTCACATGATTCACGGGTAAATGCCAGTGATGTGTTTATTGCATGAGTTTCAATAGTGCAGGAAGAACTCATATCAGTAGCCCCAGCCTAATCTCACCCATCCATGATCACCAAAAGTCACTAAGTCCAAAAACCCAGTTATCATTTCGTAAGCACAACTTGCCATGCTTGTTGAGCAAATCCCACCATCATACAAACTTGAGTTTGAGTTCTGAGGAAGTCCTAGCCACTTCCTTGCCTTATTCCTCCCATCACTCACCTTCCCTAATACGTATACCATTTTCCAAATTACTCCTTATGATTTCAGCCTGTTTCTCTAGGAATAGAGGGGATCCTGTAGGTGAACTAGGATATGCTGTAGACATCCTATAGGATGACCTGTAGTGGCTTGTTTTGAGGCCAATTTGTGAGAGATGTATCACAAAAGATAGAAGAAGGCCCCTACTTGCCTCTCAAGCCATCCGACCCTTCACAATTATCTCTCTCCACACCTAACCCACCTTCCATACAATCAAGAAGAATTAGAACTCATGTTTTCACAAAAAGGACAAAAATAAAAAGGTTGTTATGTTCATTCATATGCACAACAATAAAGTGTTTGATTACATAAGATTGCTTGCTTAGGTTAGTTAGGGTTCCACGTGTGTTAGCATAGAATTCTTCTAAAGAAAGATATCTTAACAAATAGCTAGATGAGTGGTGTGTTTTAAGCATTTATTTTAGTCTTTCATTACTACAGTAAATAATATTTCAATTCTCTCAGTTAGGGTAAAATTCCCCTTTCTCCATTGGTAATCAAACTTCTTCTAAATCAATAGAAGGCTAGTTTGAGAAACCCTAGTGGTCTATCACCAGCTCAGCGATGACAAAGAGTGGACCCATTTCATCTATTTGTGTATACAATACTGTCACCTCCAAGTTTGTATGAACCCTGGGTTGATGAAGTAAAGTTGGTAGCCTCAGGAGTTGTAGCATTCTTGCTGCAATCCTGGTTCTCATTAGTTGTGTTTGGGTGCATCAAACTTTCCTTATGTGCTTCAGATTGTAAATTTTTAAAGGATTAATTAATTGGAATTTTCTTTTATAAGAGCCATCCATGACTATTAATCCATCCCCCCCAGTAGTGATCGAGATTTCCGTCAGACAAAACACATTTAGTGTGCACAAAGAACTTGATATTAATGTTGTTTTGGAAAACAAAAATTTGACTCTCTTAAACAACTTTGGTTTTACTCCAGGAGATTACTTATTTGATTCTCTCCAATTTATTTTGCATAATAGTGTGGGGATGGGTCCTGCATGTCTAAGTTTTGTCCAAATTTTGAGTCAATTTTGATGTAATGATGTAAGTCTCTGCATTTTGAGGAGAGGAGAGTGAATAACACAGGTTTTTAAGAGTCAAAGGGGATTTTAGGTAAGTCAAATCCCCTTATTTTGTAAAGGGATGGATTGTTTTTATTAAGTAATGAGATCCACCCATGGTTCGCAGACCATGGTAATGTAATGTAAAAACTATAAAAGGAAGTCATATAGGAGGCATTTGGAAATTCGGTTCAGTTCAGTACAATTATTCTTATGATAAGTTGATTTGAGTCTATAATTATGTATTTTGATGAAGGGGACGAATCCTACAATTAAGTGTGCAGAGACCTTGGTAAGTCCCAACTGAGTGCGCGAGCCCCTGTAGCTGTGTCTGCAGGGTCAAAAGAAGTGTATGCATTGAAGATATGAAGTAATAAAGTATATTTGAGAAATTATGCATCTTATTTATATATTTATATGTTTTCATATTTATGCTCAATTATGATTCAATTCTCTATAATATTTTTTCAATTGCATCGCGAAGTTCTTTATATACTCTTATATGATAACTTATGAATGATTAGAAAAACTGGATGAAGCTCGTAAACTTGTTTAAATAAAAATTTCTTAAGTCATAGATTCTGAAGATAAGGGTTCACGAAGGTGATCCAGGTGGCTCTAGAAAGACACAAAGGACAAAGATGGCTCAAAAATAAAAGTGTTTGGATTGTGCTTGAACCAGGACCAGATCAAAGATCTCGTCATCCTGATTGTGGTGGTGTCAACGGTTCGTCAAATCGAGCTCGTATGCGAAAGATGGAGCTCTTCAAAGTTTGACATGACAAGAGAAAGTGGGGCCCACAGTGTGCCACTTGGCATCCCAGTAAACAAGTAGGACCCACATGGCTGCCCATCAACCATTGACACTTGGCATTCTCTCATTTGCCTCCTAAACCTACATAAGAGACAAAATCATTTTTAAAATGGTTAATAAATAACCATATAACGAAATGTTTCAATATAGTTATTAGAATAACTATATAATACAACAAAACCATCAAACACATGGTTTGGGGATCAGCGGCAAAAAACCCCACCGAGCCCTTTTAAAACAACCCTATCACAATAATCGCAACCATATTATGCATATATATAATGGGATCGGCGGCCACAACCTCTGCCGAACCCTCCACAACTGTTGCACCAATATATATATATAATATATATATATATATAACTGAACTCTGTATTAAGGGGCAGGCACGAGCCATCAGCGGTGGACCCAACACACACCCCGAATTCATATATATACATATATCACCTCGACCCATAATAGTCGCGTTGATGTCTATGCCGAAACATCCGTTAAAGCGCCGACTGAAAAAGCCGATCGTTGATTTTGATACATCTTCGATAACGATACCACTGAAACCCCTGATATCGCGCTGATTTAATCGGCGTCAATCCCTACTGACCACCGATTGTGATAAGCGTTTAAAGGCAGACCCGATAGGGTTTGTAGGGCTGATTTAAAATGTTTTGAAGTCCAGGTTTCAAGGGTTTTGGTCGGATTTATTAGTTTTTACTGTATTTTTGTTTTAAACAGAAAGAAGGCTATTTGTTACCCCAGCCGATGCTTCTAGCAAACGGCTTCTATTCTGAACAAAACAAACCTCGATTTTTAAGTGCGGATTTGATCCAAACGTGTTATAAAACACGATGGTGACAGAGAGCCGACGGGGAGCACGGGAAGGCTATGTAAAAATGGGCGAGGGTAGTATGACACGAAGCCCAAGAGGCTGCATGGAAAGGCTGCGAGGAAGAGGCCCGAGAGCCTGTGTGCCAGAGAGAGCTTGAAAGCCAGCACAACATTTGAACCCCATAAAGCCATAGAGCTAGATCAATCTAGAGCGCAGATAGCCATAAGAGTCACAACGCTTGAAATTCTGGCAGATCGTAGAGCTGCAGTGATAAGATAGAGTGTTATAGGGGCAGATCACCATAGAGCTGCAGAGCGAGAAGTCCAGAGCAGTTATTCTTCTGCGACCAATTCTTCTTTATGATTGATTCTTATTCGTGTGAGCGATTCATCTTTTGATCAATTCTTCTTGATTGATTCTTCTTTGTTTGATTCTTCTTGCAATCGATGTTGTGAAATCGATATTCAGCAAGCTTCAGCAGTTTTGATAGCTATGTTTCAGATGTCCACTTTCTTGTGCGAGCAACCATCTTCACACGATCATTGCCTTGAGAGCAATGGTCTGAGCAGCTTCAGCAGTGAGACATCCACTTCTTTAGATGGCCCTTGGTTGTGAGGTATATGATGTGTTCATGTACTTCTTATTTTTGCATTATGTTGCACAAATCCATGATTGATGTCGATGCAGGATCTTGTTTATTACATGTTGTCATGATTCCTTGCTTGATTTGATGCGAAATCTTTTATGTGATGTACTTGTTTTCATAACTCATCATGTTTTGTTTTGAGATCCCTTGTTGTATGTTGCTGGGATACTCTTGTTTTCGTCATGCATGTGTTTTGCTTTGACATCCCTTTTGTGCCATGTTGGCAGGATGTGCAACATGCATGTTTTTGTATCATACTGGTAGGAGTCTTTTGAATGAGAGTTCTAGTTGTGGAATATCTCTTAGAGCCACTCCTACGTGAGGGAATTTTCCTTGTATGATCGAGACATCATCTCTTGTGTACATCACCATTATTGACAACACTTAATGCAGTTGCCTACACCATCTTGACACCAGGGCCCAGAGATGTAGTCCCTCCTAGACGAACTCCGTTATCAACGGCGTATGTTTTCATGTGTTGATGATTGTTATGTTCTTCTTCTTTTGCACATATAGATGTATTCATTAGTGTTCTTTTAAAATTGCAATTTTAACACATCACGAAAGTAAAAGGTCTCGGAAGGGTCCTTCTTCACACTCGAACCTGGATCAAGTGGTATCAGAGTGGTCTTTTCGTGTATGTGAATTGTAGTGTGAACAATGGAACATGCAATGCTAGAGGATGAAAGAGGAATGTACAAGACCATGTTCAACATTTCCAAGAAAGTGGAAATTGTGTATGAAACTCTATAGAAAGAGGCAGAGGAAAGGGAGCAATTACAACTTCAGTTGAAAGCCACAGAAGAGGGCATGAAAGAACTGAAGAAAAACAAACATGATCTTCAAACAGAGAATGATGACTTGAAGATGCATCTACATGAAGAGAAAGAGGAGAATCAGAGTTTGCTATGACAGCTGCAAGAAAAGGACGAGGCCTTGGAAAAGCTACAGCGAGACCCATGTGAGGTAAAAAGTAGTTCTCCATCTTCATGTATGTTTCCTATTGATGATTTCGCTATGTTTGAAAATCATACCACATGAATTGGTTCCAAACTGTTGAGGAGAATGGGATATGAAGGAAAAGGCTTGGGAATTAATGGCCAAGGCATTGTCAATCCCATCCAAGTAGAGTAATTACTGTGTCGAGCGGGACTTAGGTATGTCAGGAAAGAAGTTGGGGAAGGCACTGAGATAGGTAGCGAACCACCAACAATGAATGATGACTAGCCCTCATCAGTTCTTCTCAAATTGAAAGAGAAGGTAAAAGATGATGATTTCCTTTCAGTGTTATCTTCTCATAGTATGATGTCCATTGGAGATTTGGAGATCTCGATTACAAGGAGAAACATGAGGCTCCTTGCAAAGACAAGGCACGAGGAGAAAGAAGAACTTGGCGCTAATAACCAAGGCATTACTCAACCTTTGAAGGTTGTGCATGAACATCGATTTGCAGGCTCGAGATACACTAAAGGAGAGTGCTCAAAGGTGTTAGATTTGTCTGAGACTTCTTCAAGGAAAGAGAATGATGGAAAACATCCCCATAGTCCCATGGCAGTTCCCATTGCAGGACGAGATCTGAGGCAAGCTCTCATCGCCATATTGACATCAGAGACAACAAATGAAGGTATAGCCATTTTCGATCTTCGAATGTTCATTTCGATTATGATCATATTGTTAGTAAAGAATGAAGGTCAAGGCATCAAAAAACATGCACATTTTGTGGTTTACCTAACCATACCTTTTCTAAGTGTTTGAAAAGGATGGCAACACTCGTGAGGCGTGAAAGACCCTCTCAACAACATGAAAAGAAACAGGTTAAGCAGGTATGGAGGAAGAAAGCCTACTATGGTCATTGTGACAGAAATGGCCATCAAAAATCCACTTGCTGGAAGCTCCATCCAGAGCGGCACCTTAAAGACAAAGCATTGGAGCGTGAACCAGGAAGAGCAGTTGTTCGACAAGAAAAACCACCTCAAGGAGGTGACCCATTCACATTGATCAGTGAGAAATGGTTTCTAGACATTTTGTCGTTTCATGGTCATTCTTTTGTAAATCATTTGTTGCATTTTAAAGTGTAAAAGTGATGATGTGTTTTACATCACTTGGTTAACAACAATGATGTATGGTCATGTTTTGAGTCATATTTTGAGTTGCATGTTAAAACTCTAAAAGTGATGTTATGTTTCCATCACTTGTCAAAACAATGGTGTCTGGCCTTATGAATGTAAATCATGTGTTGCAGTGATGATGTGTTTTCCATAACTTTTTGAAGCAACCATGATAGGTTGGCCTTGTTGTCATAACTGGGGTATTAATGTCCATCTTGTTGTAAACCTGACCATTGAGTATGTATCATAAACTCGTGGCAAGTGTGGGACGTTTGGATATTTAGTTGGTCATGTCATTCAAAGCGTGTAATTTTCAAACAGTGTACTATAGCTTGCAGAAGTGGCAAGTGTCGACTCGTCGCTTAAGGCTTCGAAGAACAAAAGTGAAGGAGATGGAAGTGAGACCTTTTTAGGGCACTTGTGATGCAAACAGGGTACAAAGAAAGTGCAGATTATTTTTCATGCTTTTGGAGGACCAAAATCTCCTCAGTGGGGAGGATTGATCTAGGTGGCTCTAGAAAGACACATAGGACAAATATGGCTCAAAAATCAAAGTGTTTGGATTGTGCTGAAACTAGGGCTAGATCGAAGAAATCGTCATCCTAATTATGGTGGTGTGAACGGTTCGTCAAACCAAGCTCATATGTGAAAGGTAGAGCTCTTCAAAGTTTGACATGACAGGAGAAAGTGGGGCCCACAGTGTGCCACATGGCATCCCAGTAAGCAAGTGGGACCCACATGGCAGCCCATCAGCCATTGACACTTGGCATTCTCTCATTTGTCTCCTAAACTTGCATAAGAGACAAAATCATTTTTAAAATGGTTAATAAATAACCAAATAACGAAATGCTTCAATATAGTTATTAAAATAACTATATAATACAACAAAACCATCAAACACATGGTTTGGGGATCAGTAGCAACAAACATTGTGTCGAACCCTTTAAAACAACCTTATCTCAATAACACAACCATATTATATGTATATAATATATATTATATATATATATAATATATATATATTAAATATATATTTAGACAGAGGTTGTGGCCGCCGATCTCATTATGATATATAAAATATGTATACATATATATATAGATAATGGGATCGGCAGCCACAACCTCCGTCGAACCCTCCACAACTGTCACACCCATATATATATACACAATATAACTGAACTTTGTATTAAGGGGCAGGTGCGAGCCATCGACAGTGGACTCGGCCCACACCCCGAAGCCATATATATACATATATCACCCGACCCATAATATTCGCATTGATGTCTACACTGAAACATCCGTTAAAGTGTCGACCGCAAATGCCGATCGCTGATTTTGATACATCACTGATAACGATATCCACGGAACCCATAATATCACGCTGATTTAATCGACGCTGATCCCTACTGATTGCCGATTGCGATAAGCATCTAAAGGTGGACCCGATAGGGTTTGTAGGGATGATTTAAAATGTTTCGAAGTCCTGCTTTCAAGGATTTTGGTCGGATTTATCAGTTTTTAGTGTATTTCTGTTTTAAACATAAAGAAGGCTATTTTTTACACCAGCCGATGCTTCTAAGCAAATGACTTCTATTCAGAACAAAACTAACCTCCAATTTTTAAGCGCGGCTTTGATCCAAATGTGTTATAACACACGATGGTGACAGATAGCTGAGGGGGAGCATGGGAAGGTTGTGTAATATTGGGCGAGGGTAGTATTGTAGGAATTTACAGGGTAAGTTCCTCAAACAGAACACCAGAAGGACACCGCTCACAAATAGATCACATATCAATACACCAGTATTTTGACGTGGTTAAAACCCTCAGAGAGGGAAACAGTCCACGGCCTGTGCCAAC